>OY856411.1:145429438-145594438 GCA_963693085.1 Alisma plantago-aquatica | reverse complement strand
AAGTGTCTAAATGGGCTCAGATTTATTGTATAGTATGTTTCTAAGATAGTTAAGAAGATCAATGGTTTATATTTTTCAAATAATTGCTTCATGTGGAAAATGATTGAGGTGTATAGTATCTCTGATACACTCGAGTCTATTCCAACTTCTCTCTCTCTCTTACTCTATATATATATACACACACACACACACACACACACATATATATATATATATATATATATATATATATATATATATATATATATATATATATATATATATATATATATATATATATATATATATATATATATATATATATATATATATATGCCGACAAGGGAATAGCCGGGTTGGCGAATTCCGCTGGTCCCCAATGAAGGGACTCGGGTTCGAAACCACATGGAGAAGCATCTCTTGATTTATCACCCTCCCAGGTGTCCGACCTCCGCCACAGGTTATGGGAGAGGGGGAGAGAAATCTTTCTATCTTAATCCTATATATATAATTACATATATATATATATATTTGTGTGTACATACATACATATATATATACATACATATATATATATTTGTGTGTGTACATATATACATATATATATATATATATGTATATAGGCTAAAAGAATTATGTACCCGAGTACATATAGCTTGTATGTACCCACCTTCATTTATGATGATTGTAAAATCAAATTGAAGTATCCAACCTTATGGATGTGATGTATACCACTTAGATAAGATGTGTATCAAAAATCACTAAAATCTAATATTGATAGATCATCCAATGAAAGAATTTATGTATTATCGAATCAACGGTAAGTTGCAGAAATCGTTGGATGATATATTGATATATCTCATGATCTATATGAGATATGGTTACGATTTTTTAAACACACATAATCTATATAATATTGAATCAATCCATATGGTTATATTTTATTAAGATACTCTACATGTCCCATTTTGATGGCTGGTACACATAAGTTACATGCACCGGCTGGTACACACTTCCTAATATATATATATATATATATATATATATAGGGCCCATATTTATTGCCCGCGCGGGTAGCTACCCGCCCACCCTTCCGACCACTTTTTTTCAAAAAAAAAATTTCGTTATTGTAAAGGACTATTTTGTCTAGCTCTCCAAAAAAATTTAGCCAAAAATAATATCATTTGTCCCTCCAAAATAAAAAAACCCGTCCTTATATATATCTGCTGTATATTTTGTACAGAGTTACTTTTTTGGCCAGCAGAGTTACTTTTTTGACACCATAGTTACTTTTTTTACAGCAGAGTTACTTTCTTAGCTAGGAGAGTTACTTTTTTGGCTGCCGGGTAGCGAAAATCCATGCTACCCGCGCGGGCAATGAATGAACACCCATATATATATATATATATATATATATATATATATATATATATATATATATATATAGTCAGGATAGAATACACTCGAGCGTACAGATCACGCCGTACACCCCAATGGTGTTTGCCTATCTAGACTATGTTTTTTCAAATCTAATCCATTGATCTTCATGGTTACAATAATAATAGGTCACATACAAAATTTGAACTCATTTAGATGAGTTTAAGTCACTCATCCAAGGACAACAAAATCGATGCACAAAACTAATTTGAAATACATGATTTTTTCCGCCTTTAGATGCATGACCTATAAGTGTCCAAATGAGCTAAAATTTATTATATAATATGTTCTTAAGATAATTAAGAAGATCAACAGTTTAGATTTTTCAAAAATTTACTACATCTTCAAAACTGACTGAGGTGTACGGTGCCTCCGGTACACTCGAGTGTACACTAGCATGACTCTCTCTCTCTATATATATATTATATTATATATATATATATATACATTCTTTTAGATCTAGGATAAATTCCTGTATGATCTAGATAGCAGGTTTCTGAAGTTTTTAAATTATGTAAAATCTCAAGTAGAGATTTGTACTCCTTTTCACATTTTGCTGAAAACACTGTGATATTTAACTGCATATCACTTTCTTGCTCAATCTGAGATACCCTAAATTTAAAAATCTTTTTGGGCATCAGTTTAATATTATCCACTGTTAAGCGTGATTCTTTTTCTGAAGAGATAATATTTTTTGTTGTTAGGTGGGAACTATTATCTAAAGATATTTTCTTTGATAATTAGACTGATTTTGGTAGTTTGATAACTGCTTCTGGATATTAGGCTATGATCTTTCTCCAAGGAGATGGTGTTTTCTACCGTAAGGCTAGTTTTTGCAGTTTTAAAGCTGCTATCTCTTGCCTTTTGGTTAGTATTTGTTTCAGTAGTTTTTAAGTTACTGATTGCATCTGAGATTTCTAGCGATATATCGATAGGTCTTTTACCTTTTACTTTGTCGTTCTTTGCTGCTTCCAAAGCTATTTCTCTTCTGAAGTTGTCAAGATCTGCTAAAATCCCTACAACATCATATTTGTTTTCTTCAATACTGTTAATGATGTCATCTTGCTTTTTTATTAATTCAATCATATCTTCAAAATTTTCTTGTAATATTCTACAACTATGTTGTAGTCTTTCTGAAAATTCTGCAAGTTTCTTATCAACTTACTCCATTATACTCTCTGGAAAGGAAATCTACAATAACGTTAGTTTCTTCTTTGATGACTTCTATATCAAAAGTATATTCTGCAAAAAATATCTGCCATCTACTTAATCGTTTATATTCTGGTGTGGATGGTAAGTTATTTTTTATAAAAACTTTTACTTGGGTATTGTCTACCCTTGCTAGGATTTTTTTGGGTAATAGGAAATAGGCAAATTTCTTAATTCCTTTTTTAAGCACTAATAATTCTTTTTCATTGGAATGATATCTTTTTTGGCATTTGTAAATGATCTTGAATTGTATCTACATATTTTTTTCTAGTTTTTCATCTTTTTTCTTTAGAACTGCTCCCCAGAATTCTTCTGAAGCGTCTGTTTCTATTATTAAATCATCTCCTTCTAAAGGAAGATCTAGTCTTGGTAAAATTTTACATTTTTCTTTTATAAATATGACATGGTTTATAAGTTCTTCTGTCATAATAAAGATAGAATTCTTTTTTAATAATTTTTTTAGACGATTTATAAGTTTTGCTAGATTTTCTATGAATTATTCTGCATAATTTAAACATCCCAAAAATCTTTGAAGCTATTTTTTTTGTCTTCAAGCTTATCTGGAAACTTACTGATTTTTTCTACAATATGTTCTTGTAATTGTATTCCACTAGAATCTAATATTAGTCCTAAGAAATCTATTTTAGGTTTGCAAAGTTCTATCTTCTTTTTGGATAAAACTATCCCTACTTTTTGGCAAAGAAGAGAAAATATATTTAGATGCTTCAGATGTTCTTCTTCGTTATTACTGGCTATCAAAATGTCATCTACATATAGTAGACATAATGAATTGTAGGGTTCATATATCTTATCCATTCTTCTTTGATATATTTGTGGGGAATTTTTTAATACGAAGGGCATTACTTTCCATTTATAGTGACCTTGCAGAGTGCTAAATGCCGTTAATGGTATAATTTTTTCATTTAATCTTATTTTGTAAAATCCTGACTTAAAGTCGAATTTAAAATATATCTTTTTTCCTCTTGTCATATTTATTAGTGTTTCTTTATGAGGTAGGAAGTATGTGTCAAATTTTGTGTATTGATTTAACAGCTTTTAATTAACCACCATTCTCACTTTGCCTCTCTTTATCTCAGCATGATTTCTCACAAGAAATGTTGGACTAGAGTGAGGACTTTTGGATTTTTGTATAAGCTGTAATTTTTCTAATTCTTGTATTTGAGTTCTAAATTCTTCTATATCAATAGGATTATATCTCATTGGTTTTACCCTTATTATTTTTGTGGTATCTATTAGTTCTATAGTAGCCCATTCTTGGCTAATATTCCATAAAGCTAATGGATTCTCACTGTAATTCTTTTCAAATAATGTTTCAATAGTTTGAAGATTTAATTGTGCAATTATTTTTCCGGTTGGTTGCACTGTGTCTGTATTATTATAATCACCACTCTTGCTGTGAAAAATAAATTTATCTCTTTTATATGATGTCTTAACTCTTTTTATCATAATCCAATGATTACATGGGGTTAAGAATTTTATATATAGTGTATGTTGCACATATAGTTCAATTTTTTTTGTAAAATTATTTCCTAATAAGATATCTTGTTGTGCAAAATCAGGTGTGTAAAATGGATGGCAAGTAATTATATAATTTCCTATTATTATTTTAGGTTTTTTCACTCCTTGTGTTACGGCATGTCTTTTTCTAGTAAAGTTTATTCCATATATTACATGTAATGTTGTTATATAGCATTTAGAAAAAACATTATTTTCTGGATATACAAGTACCAACTCCACTATTTAAGAATGCATGAAAGTATTCTATCTTATATTCTTCATAGACTATTCCCGCAGTCATATATATACTGTGTTTGCTAGTCATTTGGTTCTTTTTTCCAGAAATATTCATTATTATTATAGGTAAAATATAATCCCTCTCTTTGTAAAGAGAAAGACTTTATCTATTCTAGTGTACTCATTCCTAGAATAATTTCTATGTCATCATTATGACTTTCTGACTGTATAAAGAGTATTACATGTATTTTAATATTGTGTATTTCAATCAGAACAATTGCTTGGTGTGTTACTGCATGTTCTTGTCTGTCGAAATTTGTATATGTGTATGGGGATCCTATATGTATTTTTTCTATACAAGGTATCATTCCTTCTTGTATAAAGGAAGCTCATGCTCCTGAATCTATCAATATCGTAGTCATGCTCCAATCTCTTCCATTGAAATATTTTCCATGTAATTTGTAATTTCTAGCATTTCGATTATCCGCTAGAATTCTCAGACTTGATGTTCTATTTAAATTTCTTAATATTGGTCTTAGTCTCCTGTTGTATCTATCTATGCTTTCTCTTACTTCTTCTATCCTATCTCCATTTGTTATTTGTAATTGGTTTCCTTCATAACCAATTCTTCTTGGAATTCTATTTTCTATTACTAGAGTTTTTTAGATATATCTATATTCATATTTTCTGGTATTTCTATTTCTGAGATTATTTCTGATCTCGTGATCTTTCCTACTTCTCTAAATGAAATAGGGAGTACTATAATATCTTTATCTTCAAATTTTTTAGAATGATGTGTATTGCTTAGAGCATAGCTAATGATATAAGTTATAGAATATGGGATGGATCCCTTTTTCATAAATATGAAAATCTTGTATTAGACTTAAAGTTATATTGATATTATTATCTCTAATATTTACACTTATCTTTGGATAAATATTAAAGATTAATTTTTGATGAATATCCCTAGTGTTGCATCTTTTCTATCATTTATTCTGTTATCCATTAATACAATGTTAATTGGAGAGTCTATTCCTTCTCTAAAGGTTGCTTTAATCTTCATTTGTATTGCACCTATATGTATCCATCCTATTTTGGATTTAGCTTTTATTTTTTCCATTCTTCTCATTAAGTCTTATTTTTGAAGTAAGGGTATGTTTATTCTATTTTTAGTGTATTCAATTTTCATAGGCATTTATCTATTAGTAATTCCATAGTATAAGATATGTTTTCTTTGAGTAATCTTATCAAAGAATGATGTTTTAAACCCATCTGATTTTTTTTAGTTTTAGCTCAGTACTTCATATTTTATTGAATAATCTTCTATCTATCAGTATATCTTATAAGAAGTTTCCTGCTTCTTCTTGGTATTCTTCTATTATTTCTTGTTCAATCTGATTTGGTATCTGAGAAATAATAGATTGATCAATCTGATTGTTCATCATCATTTGCTTGAACAAATTCGAGAATGTTTTCTATTTCTGACAGTTCTTCTTCAATTAGTTTTTTGAATTGTTTCTGATTAATTTTCTTTGCTCCTTTATTTGGACATCTATTTTCATAATGTCCTTTTTCTTTGCTTATAAAATATGTGTATTCTTTGGGTTTTTATTTTTATTAATACTTTTTCTCCTATAATATTTCTTTTTGGATTCTTTTTTAAATCTATATTTATTTGATTTATTATATCTTCAGTATTCACATCCTATTGAGATAGGGTGAGTTAACGTTGAGCAACATAAGCCTTTCTTTACTACTTTATTTGTTTTTCTATATAGTGTGGCTTCTGCACACCATTTTTTTAATTTCATTCTTAAGAATTTGATACGTCCTCCTAGAGTATCTACTCTTTGTCCTATATATTGAGGATATAATTGCATTGCTATAAAATAAGTTTAAAAAAGTTTTATTTGTCATATTTTCTCTATTTGTTCTACCAAATGTTTTATAGAAATATTCTTGAAATTTACATATGTAGTCATCTATTCGACACATATCACATAACTTTAAGTTGTATAGAAGAAAAGTAAATCTTTGTTTTTTCTTTTTCTTTTTCTGTATCATTATTTGTATTCCAAGTTTCTCCTAAGAATTCTCTTCTTAATTCATTTTCATAATTATTTACTACATGTACTAAAGTTGTTGCGGTTCTTTTAACAGCTTATTTATCATTATCTGTTAATCTTTGCCACCAATCTAATACTATTCTTTGAAAGGTTAGATGACAAAATCTTACTACCGTATCTATATCATAACTTTGTGCTATAACAGCTAAATAAGTGGCTTTTACCCAACTTGTTATGGCTTCATATCAGTCGATCATCTCTCAATGGTTTCTAAGAGAGGCAATCCTTAGACATCGACGTTCTGGATCTCAAACTCCTCACTTTTATCCTATAGCCTTGCGTCCAGAAATCCTTACTCATGTCTTTGTTGTTGGATCAATGGGATCTAGAGGGGGGTGAATAGAGCTTCACAATTCTCACAAGACAAATTAGACCACCAAATTATATGAAGTGTAAAATCTTAAACAAGTAGCAATTTGATGTCTTAATCTAACATACATAGAAAGGATGAGAGATAATGATAAGCAAGCACTTGCACAGGTGGTTTAGATTGGTTCCATGTCCTAAACTTAGTAGAAATGTCAGTCCACTACCTAGAGTGGGTTAGTCTCTAGGATTTGCAATCTTGGTACTCTTATATTCCATAATTAGATTACAAGACACAACAACCACACATCTAAGGGCTTAGTACCTCAAGCAAAGATCTTCAACCATTAGAAGGAGCTTACCCACTTGAACCATGGAGTCTTCAGCCATCAACATGGACTTACCCACTCCTTCCTTCAAGTCTTTTGCCTTTAAGGGATTACCTATCTTCCTTGAGCGTTGACTTGACTATCTCCTTCACTTGGAGATCTTGAGCACCTATCTCCTTCACTTGGTGATCTGGAGCACCTTGCTTTCTTCAACCTTGAAGAACAACACCTCCTTCTCCTTTACTTGGAGAAGATCTTCAAACTTTATCATCAATGGGAATCGAGGTAGGAAGATGGAGAAGGAGAGCTTTACATAAATACAGGGAGTATCTCTCTTACACAAGAACCTATCTCACTCATACTCACGAATTTGACTTGAAGGTAGAGAGAGAAAGGGGCTTGAAGGGTTAGAATACTCTCAACTATGATTGAACCAAGTTTGCAATGAATGAGCAACCTTGGAACAAACTCCAAGAGGTCCTATTTATAGTTGAGGGTGCCCCTTTAAGTTGTGGGACACTTTGATACAAAAATAGCCATTTTTTTCTCAAAGAAACAGCTCTTTTTTTGTTCAAAACACACACCAATGGTCACATCACTTTTTTTACAAAATTCCGTACAGTGTAATCAGTCGAGTTTCAATAAAGTTAACTCGACCAATCAAGTAAAAGACAAAACCAATATTCAAACTGTCGATCGAGTTTGTCCTGGGGAAACTTGACCGATCACTGAAGATCATTTTGGTCAGGCACTTGATCGGTTGAGTTCTGTGAAAACACAACTCGACCGATGCTATCTCCAGAAAACTGACCAAGATGGATCAGTCGAGTTTGTCCTAGGGAAAACTCAACCGATCGACAATTTGTTGTCAATCTTTGGAAAATGCATCTAAAGTGATTTAACTTTGTCATTTTATGTCCCAAATATTTTTCTCATCTAAGTTACAAGTCAATTCATCATTACAAGTGATTGCATAAATGTTCTAAGTCATTTATATGGATTTCCACAAATACACACTTGTAGCTCTTTGACTTGAACTTGAGCCATTCTAGGGCTTTTGATTTTGGATCCTTTTCATGTACCTAATACCTAAAATCAATCTTTAATACACATATTAGATACATCTGAGTGGAATGGTTAAGTCATTTTCAAAACATGGACAATTTATAACCTCAAGGTCGACATTCTCCCCCTTTTTGACAATGAAAAACCATTCCTCAAACATATTGAGAAAGGATGTAGAAGTTATACCTTTGCCTTGTGAATTTGGGGGATTCATGATACAAACAATGTGAATTGCTCCCCGTTAATCTATGCTTCCTCTAACATGCATGGTTAGTCTATCTACACATAGCAAAAACAATTTACATGTAGTATGTAGTCCTTTGCAAGTTCACATGATGAACAATGAATGGACAAGAAAAGGATCTCACAAGCCAAAAGCAGTAGTATAACAATGAATACCAATATGATTGAGTTTCAAGACTTGAAATATCTCTCCCCCTTTTGACATTGTCATAAAGTAAGGGGGGTAGAATAGCATAAGCTCATGTCTTCTCCAAAACACAAGCAACCACATATGCAGAAAGAATAAGCAATCGCATAGCATATATCACACAGAGACAGAAGAAAACATATAATCCAAGTTGTAAGCAAAAAATGGCAGAAGATGGCGCCAACACATACAAAAGATCAAAGTAAAAATCCAGAGTGCACATCAGATATATAACAACTCAGAGATATGTTCACATGAGAGCAACTACAAGCATAAGATGATGAAAAAAAAGATAAAATAGTAAAACTCAGATATATGTGCCCAGATGTTTCTGATAAAAAATAGTCTAGAAAGATGTATATGATAAGCATGATAGACTACAAACTAAGAAACAACCTAAACATCTAAGCTATCTATATCCACGGTATCATCATCATCTCCAGGCGTGTAGTCCTCGTCTCTGTCAGAAGGTGGAGCAGTAGTGCCATCATCATCATAGTCAGCACCATCACCATCACCATCACCATCATCTGAAGTGTCCTCGCCATCACCATCATCATCAACATCATCAGACTCAGCATCGTCAGCCTGGTCTGACATCTCCTCATCAACAGGAGGTCCAAAAGAGCGACAGGGCCAACGAGCATTCTGCTCAGCCCAAGATATACCAAGAGCGTGAAGCTCATTGGCCTGTGGGAAGGACAGAGCAGAGTCTCCAAGGCTGGCAAGCAGAGTGGCCAAGGGGCTAGCATGCAACGGTAGATATACGGGAGCGGAGCTACCAGTAGAAAAAGGTGACGGAGGTGGAGGAGCAACAACAGAAGGCTCGGGAGCGGGGTAGTAATTATTATATGCATAGGAATCATATTCACTATTGGGGTAGGGCTGGTAGGTGGGATAAGGGTGAGCACATGATAGGTTCATGGTAGATATGATGGAACACAGATCCTGATCCAGATGGTCCAGAACCTGTTGGTTGTGTGCTTGTTGGTGCATCATATATCCCAAAAGGGTTTCATTTGATACACGAAACAAAGCACAGCTAGGTCTGGGAGGAAGTTGCGGTGGTGGAGCTCGGGTGGAGGAGGTTGGGGCTGCAGAATCTGAGGGAGAAGAACTGGGGGTGGAGGAGAACACATGCACAAACTTTTGAAGTGTGGTCTCACTGATGCAAACACCCTTTCTGGCGACCGGGTAGTGGAAGTCAAAAAAGAGGGATTTGTCAGTGGCGAACTTGAAATAGCCACAAATCAAAGCAGGGTAGGGAGGGTGGGTGCCTTTTGTGTTCTTACTAGTATCAAAGTAGGTCATATGGTGTAGAATATATCTGACCCACTTGACAATGATGTTCTCTAATAGGCAATACATAATGACAACAATGTTCTCTGCAATGTCCGTTTGGTTTTTCTTTGGATGGACATTACAGTTGATCACTAAGGCCAATATGCACTTCCTAAGGTCAAGGGTGGAGGAAGGCAGGGTGGACCTCTTCTTATAAGGAACGTTAGGTTTCTTCAAGTAATGATGAATATCAGGTAGGTCAATTCATTTTTATTGTAGAAACCATCCGGGTCCAGAAGATCGAAATACTCTTTTTAATCCTTGCGCCAAATGTCATTTTCCTCGTCTTTGGAAAGAAAGACATTTAAGGTTTCCTCAAATATTTGGAAATGGTGACCCACGATCATCGATGTGAGGATCACTTGAGTATTTGGCAAGGGGATAAGCGAGTCGTAGTTCCAACACAAATTCTAGTAGAACTCATGAACTGCCTTAGTACTCGACATAGAGTTGTTAAAGCAATCACGTTCGACAGCTAGGGCGGATAGATGGTGGATGGCTAGCAACTTAGCTACTTGGTCAATAATTGCTTGACGTCTAGGAGAGGGCTTGATTAAGGCACAAAAAGGAAAAGGGATTTGAGGAAGAAGTTCCTAGTACTGATTTACAGCCTCTATCAATATAAATGATGTATCGTCAAAGGGAATCAAATGATTAAACGATGAAGAAGCAGGTGCATTGCTTGGATCTGGTTGTTTCCTTCTTTGGGAGGCCATGGAGGCTAAAAGGATAAAGAAAACGTGCAAACAAGCAAAACAAATCATAAAAGCCGAACAGGAACCACCAAAGATCGCCCGGGAAGGTCTAGGTTAAGCTACCTAGGTCAGGAAACAGATGGGAATGGGAGGTTTAGGGCTGGGGTTGAGAGCTCGGGGCTTGAGGATAATGGATCAGTCAGCTATTTTCTACTTGAGAGGGAAAATAGTCGGCTGATCATAACTTAAAGTTGGCTCAGCCCGCTGATTGGTTGAGTTTTGTGAGTGTGAAACTCGACCAAATGGTTCTTTGAATAACAACTCTCGGCTCATGATCAGTCGAGTTTGTCCTGGGGGAAACTCGACTGAAGGTCAATCGGACCTAAAACTATCATTCTTAATTTCTAGCCATATACATGCCAATTAAATTCATTTTTCAGTTCTATTATGTATAATTAACATACTTAGGCACATGTAGCTCATCATTGGGTACTATTTTGCGATAAAACATGAAATTCGATAACAACCCAAAAACAAGCAAAAACTAAGCGTGTTAACAAGCAAGTTAGGCACATATTAAGAATATATAGGTAGGCAAGGTGAGGAATGACATGAGCAAACATATAGGATAGAGATAACTAGCTTGATCACATAGCAACATCATCCAAAGCAATAATGAGTAGTTTAGATCGAATACAATTAAATTGATCTCTAGCTAGAGGTTTAGTGAAAATGTTCACCAACTAATTTTCCGTGTCCACATGTGTGATATAAATATCCTTCTTGGCAATGTGATCATGAAGTAAGTGATGACGAACCTCTATATGTTTAAATCTACTATGCAATATAGGATTATAAGAGAGATTGATTGGACTAGTATTATCACAATAGATAGGAGAAGCATCAAAATGTATGTTAAAGTCTTGGAGAATTTGCTTCATCCATAGGACCTGGGCACAACAACTCCCTACTGCAATGTATTCAACCTTGTTAGTTCATAATGTCATGGTGCTCTATCTCTTAGAAAACCAAGACACCAAGCATGGTCCTAGAAGGAAGCAAGTGCCACTTGTACACTTTCTATCAACCAAACAACTCACGTAATCTGCATCACTATATACCACAAGAGTAAAGTCCCTTGACTTAGGATACCATAGTCCAAAATTTTGAGTTTTGGCTAAGTACCTCAAAATCCTCTTAACGGTAATATCAGGTCTAGATGCAGTTAAATAAAGTAAACTTCCAATCATACCTCTATAGAGATTCTCATCTACCTTCTCACCTTCTTCATCTCTATCAAGTTTGGTGGTGTTGGACATGGGAGTATCCATCGACTTGATGTTCTCCATCCCAAACTGTTTGAGTAGTTCATGTGTGTACTTGCCTTGGTTGATGAAGTTTCCTTCTTTTGTTTGCTTGATTTGAAAGCTGAGGAAGAAGGTCAACTCACCCATCATGCTCATCTCGAACTCACTCTGCATCAGAGAACTAAACTCCTTGCAAAGATCAAGATCAGTCCTGCCAAAAATGATATCATCAACATAAATTTTAATAATAAGAAAATGGTTAGAAGTGTTCTTTAGAAACAAGGTAGAATCAACTTTTCCCATGACATACCAATTATCTAACAAAAAGTTCTTTAATTTCTCATACCAAGCTTGAGGTGCTTGTTTGAGTCCATAGAGAGCTTTTTGCAACAAATAAACATGATTGGGTAGCTTCTCATTTTCAAAGCCCAGAGGTTGAGCAACAAATAATTCCTCCTTGATTGTACCATTAAAAAATGCACTTTTAACATCCATTTGATATAACAAGAAATTTTTTTAACTAGCAAAGTCAAGTAGCATTCTAATAGATTCAAGTCTAGCAATAGGAGCATAAGTTTCATCAAAGTCAATACCATCATGTTGGTTGTAACCTTGTGCTACTAACCTTGCTTTGTTCCTTACCACTTTTCCTTGCTCATCTAGCTTGTTGTGGTAGACCCACTTGGTGCCAATGATCTTTCTATCACTTGGTCTTGGCACTAGATTCCACACACAATTCTTCTCGAATTGCTCCAGCTCTTCTTGCATGGCAAGGATCCACTCATCATCACCAAGGGCTTCTTTGATGTTCTTTGGATCTAGTTGTGAGATGAAGGCACTGTCTGCTTGTTCTTTGTTGTATGCAGCTCGTATCTTTAGTCTCTCAAAAGGGTTGCCAATTATTTTCTCCTTGGGATGGTTCTTTGCAAAGTGGGGAGTGGGATCCTTCTTTTCTTCTTCATCTGCTTCTATCACCTGCTTACCTTTGTTGTTGATGTTGAGGTCTTTCAAGATAGGAATTAAGTCATCTGTAACATCATTATCAACAACATGCTTACCAACAATAGTGTTAGTTTCAATAAACTTAACATTAATAGACTCTTCAATTTTAGACAATTCAATGTTGAAGACTCTATAAGCCCTTCTTGTAGTGCTATAGCCTAGGAAGAAAGCCTTATAAGATTTCGGATCAAACTTGTCAAGAGAATCCTAGGGGGTTTTCTTCAAAGAAGGATGTGTACAAATTAGGTTCTGCACAAAACAGGCGGTACTAATGGCTTCGTCACAAAACTTCTTAGGAATGTCATATTCAAGAAGCATTGTCCTCGCCATCTCTTGAAGTGACCTGTTCTTCCTCTCTACTACCCCATTTTGTTGAGGCGTACGAGGAGAAGAGAAATTGTGCGAGTAACCATATTTTTCACAAAAACATTCAAAAAATCATTTTCAAATTCTCCCCCATGGTCACTACAGATAGAAACAATCTGACAAGAAGCTTCATTTTCAACCCATTTACAAAATCTTGAGAAAACATCAAGAGTATCACTTTTTGAAATGAGGAAGAAGCTGCAAGTATATCGAGAAAAATCATCGACAATAACAAGACAATACTTGGAACCACGAAGACTTTGCATTCTCATTGGTCTGAATAAATCAATATGAAGAAGCTCAAGAACTCTTTTGGTACCCATGACTCCTTTGGATTTGAAGGAGGATTTGGTTTGTTTCCATTGTGTACAAGGTTGGCATTCCTCATCCTTTTCAAAATCCAATTTGGGAAGTCCTCGAACCAAATCCTTTTTGCTCAACTTCTTCATTTGATGCACATTCACATGACCCAAATGATGATGCCAAAGTGAAATATCATTTTTATCCACTACCAAGCATCTATCAAAAATGAGCTTAAGAGCATCAAGAACAATAACATAAAGATTATCATTTCTAGTTCCCTTATATATGACATTGTAAAAGAGGGAATCTAGTAGCAAACATTCTAAGGATGTAAACAACACAAGATATCCATTATCACATAGTTGACTTACACTAATCAAATTGTGATGTAGGCCATCAACAAGAAAATTATTCTTAATACATAGCTCATTGCCTACATCACCCTCACCTATGACCTTACCCTTCTTGTTGTCCCCGAAGGTTACCGATCCTCCTTTCTTTTTCACAAACTTGTTGAAATGGCTGATTTCTCCACTCATGTGCTTAGAGTAGCCACTATCAACAATCCATCTCTTTTTAACCTGCAGGAAAGAAGGATGTCAGAACCCAACTCAAACTTTGGGATCCAGGGTTAGCTTAGGGACCCATTTTATTATTGGGTTGGTCCCCTTGGGATTGTAAGGACAATAAATAGAGTAATGGTCATCACATTTACAATGAACACAAACCATAGGGTTCTTAGAGTCGGAAGTCTCTCCATGGAAAATAGGAGGTTCCACACTCTTCTTCTTACCCTTGTCCTTGCTCTTTTTCTTACCTTTGGGAGCAGTCCCATCATATCCCAAACCGCTAGTACCAATTTGTTTGGTAGAGTGTTCTAGGACATCATTGAGGGATTTCTTTCCTGAGAGAAACTTTTGCAAAGATGATATTAACTTGGCATTATAATCATTAAGGTTCATGATAGTAGTAGAAAGACTAGCAAGATCATCTCTAGCATGCAATAGGTCGACGACCTCTAAACAAAGGACTTTAGTATGAAAGGAATTTTGTTCTAACACTATTCTAGAAACTTCATTACTTTGCAAAATAGGTCTAGAAGATAAATCATTAACTTGAGCAAGTAACTTGGCATTTTCAGATTTAAGAAAAACAATTTCTCTTTGATAAGTATAAACTTCATTCCTCCTATCATCATCAATGAGTTTGAGTTCTACATTTTCAGTTTTAAGACCATCAAGCTCATCTAGGCACTTTTAGTTTTCTATCTTAAGATTTTCAATATTTTTAAGACATACACCATTCTCAACCTCTACTCCATTATGTTGAAGCTCAAGGTCAAGAAATTGCCCTTGCAAAGAGTCTATACTATCAAGGAGTAGTTTTTCATTTTTATCAAGAATCTCAATTTTAGCATAAAGATCATCAACTATCATGCCTAACCTTTTCCTTTTAGATTTGCATTTAGTAAAGGATGATTGGCATTCATTTAGCATATCAATGAGAGTTTCCTTAGATAGCTCATGCAAATTGACTTCACTTACTCACTTACCTCACTTACCTCACATACAACTTCACTTGTAGAGGCCATGAGTGCAAGGTGGCATTCTCCATCTTCAGAGCTTGAAGAGCTTGAGGAGGACTCCTCCCAAGCTGCATGAGCTACATCTTTGGATCTTCTTTCTTTCTTTTCTTTCCTCTTGTACTTGCCTTCTTTCTTGTACTCCTTGTCTTTCTTGTGGCTGCTCTTGTGATGACTCTTCTTGGCCTTTGAGCAGTCACTCTTGAAATGGCCATTGCATCTCAGAGTTGATGAAGAAGGCTTCCCCTTATAGTTCTTTCCCTTGGAGTAATTTGCTTCATGCTCATTTGGGCCTTCGTCTTCACTTGAGGAGGGGGTAGGATACTTCAGAGAAAGTTGTTACTTCCGCATCATCTCTTCTATTTGTGCTTTGAAGGTTGTGTCCTTTATCTTCTTGGACTCCTTCTCTTCCCTTTTCTCTTCCTCTTCTTGCTTATCAAGCCTAGGTTCATGGGCTTGAATGCTACCAACCAACTCCTCAGTTGACAACTCACTTAGCCTGTACACCTCTTCCATGGATGTAACCTTGGGCTCCCATCTCTTAGGAAGATATCTCAAGATCTTGGAGTTGATAGTTCCTTTGTCTAACACACTCCCAAGGGCTACCAATCCATTGATGATCCCATTGAGCCTAGTGTACATATCAGCCACTCTCTCATTCTTACCCATCTTGAAGTTCTCAAGTAACCCACCAAGCATGTAGATTTTGGCTTCCTTTACTTGCTTCTTACCTTCATAGGTGACACATAGTTTGGTCCAAATTTCATGTGCGGTGTCCCAAGAAGATATCCAGTTGAACTCGGATGGAGTGAGGGCTGCATAGATGATGCTCACTGCTCTTGCATTGAGTTGGGCTTGCTTCATTTAAGCTTCAGTCCAAGTGGAGATCTCCCCCTTTGGTTCTTCATACTTGAGTTGCACCACCTTCCACATCTCGTAGCTCACACCTTGAAGGTAGAACTACATTCTTCTCTTCCAATATAGGAAGTTGGTGACGTCGAAGACCAGAGGTCACATGGAGAAGTTCCCTTCTAGGTTGCGGGATTCAAGTGTCAAATCACCCATCTTCTCCTACTTGTTGAAGTAGCTTGGAGAAGACCTACTCTAATACCACTTGTTGGATCAATGGGCTCTAGAGGGAGGGGGTGAATAGAGTTTCACAATTCTCACAAGAAAAGTTAGACCACTAAATTATATAAAGTGTTAAAGCTTAAACAAGGACAAATTTGATGTCTTAATCTAACATACATAGAAAGGATGAGAGACAAGGATAAGCAAGCACTTGGATAGGTGATTTAGAGTGTGTCCATGTCCTAAACTTAGGAGCAATGTCAGTCCACTACCTAGAGTAGGTTAGTCTCTAGGATTTTCAATCTTGGTACTCTTATATTCCACAATAAGATGCCAAGACACAACAACCACACATCCAAGGGCTTAGTACCTCAACCAAAGATATTCAACCTTTAGAAGGAGCTTACCCACTTGAACCATGGAATCTTCAACCATCAACATGGACTTACCCACTCCTTCCTTCAAGTCTTCTGCCTTCAAGGGATTACCTATCTTCCTTGAGCGTTGCCTTGACTATATCCTTCACTTGGAGATCTTGAGAACCTATCTCCTTCACTTGGAGATCTGGAGCACCTTGCTTTCTTAAACCTTGAAGAACAACACCTCCTTCTCCTTCACTTGGAGAAGATCTTCAAACTTTATCTTCAATGGGAATTGAGGTAGGAAGATGGAGGAGGAGAGCTTTACATCAATACAGGGAGTAGCTCTCTTACACAAGAACCTATCTCACTCATACTCATGAATTTGACTTGAAGGTAGAGAGAGAAAGGGGCTCAAAGGGTTAGAACACTCTCAACTATGTTGGAACCAAGTTTGCAATGAATGAGCAGCCTTGGAATGAACTCCAAGAGGTCCTATTTATAGTTGAGGGTGCCCCTTTAAGTTGTTGGACACTTGGATACAAAAATAGCCATTTTTTTCTCAAAGCAACGACTCTATTTTTGCTCAAAACACACACCAACGGTCACATATTTTTTTTTACAAAATTCTGTACAGTGCAATCGGTCGAGTTTTAATAAAGTTAACTCGACCGATCAAGTAAAAGACAAAACCTATATTCAAACTACCGATCACATTTTTCCTGGAGAAACTCAACCGATCACTGAAGATCGTTTTGGTCAGGCACTCGATCGGTCAAGTTCTGTGAAAACACAACTCGAATGATGCTATCTCCAGAAAACTGACCAAGATGGATCGGTTGAGTTTGTCCTGGGGAAAACTCGACCGATCGACAACCTGTTGTCAATCTTTGGAAAATGCATCTAAACTGATTTAACTTTGACGTTTTATGTCCTAAACATATTTCTCATCTAAGTTACAAGTCAATTCATCATTACAAGTGATTACAGAAATGTTATAAGGGCATTTACATGGATTTCCACAAATACACACTTGTAGCTCTTTGACTTGAACTTGAGCCATTCTAGGGTTTTTGATTTTGGATCCTTTTCATGTACCTAATACCTGAAATCAATCTTTAATACACATATTAGATACATATGAGTGGAATGGTTAAGTCATTTTCAAAACATGGACAATGTATAATTTCAAGGTCAACATTTGTGTGGTGGATGGATGGACTAAATGTCCTCCGAGATATAGTGTGGGAGAGATGAACTCTCAACTATTGAAGATGTTATGGAGAGGGGGTGTAGAAGGTCACACACTTACTTCTTATGCTATATTAGTACAAACAAAATTTTCTTTCACTTAATCTTAGCTTCCTCAATGAATATGTTTAGTGTAGATTCTTCATGGAATGGGAATTTCTTGATAGAAATGTAAGAGCTATCACTCTTCTTTATTTCATATGATAGAAACTATTATAAAGTGGTAGCAAAAGAAGAGAAACTTATGCGACACTCACTCTATTTGATGTGCCTCTTACACACTACTTGTGGGTTTATATAGAGACTCACCCATTACATTAAATTTGCGTTGAGTTAACACTTACATATTAATCGTACACTTGGCACAATGAGTGTCTTTCATTCTTCTATTGTTTTCCATCGTCCATTTGGATCTTCGAGAATATTTTATTGCTTGTTGACGTCATGGCTAATGTTTTGGTCTTCATTATTGATCCTTTTATTCTTTATTGCTTGTTGACATCATGGCTGACGTTTTGATCTTCATTATTGTTGGTAATCATCACAGATGACATCATCAGCTGTTAGTGCTGCTTCTGGTATCTTATTCCATTTTGTCCAGACATGCATAGCAAATCTTTCCTTCATATTTTCTTAGTCGACAGAATATTTACTGACATCCGAGACTAGATCTTATATGTCCATTCTCTATCTTTTTTAGAAATCTTTCTAAGTTGAACTTCGTCACTGTATTGGATCTTCTTGTTGTTGAAATGATAATCATATTATCTGAAGCTTTGTGTAACCAGCTTCGATTATCATTTTTTTTTTCTAATTTGAAAAAGGACTTTTAGTCCCAACACTCATCTAACTTTGATGAATTCTTCATCAATTTTTTCTCTTTCAAATGTCTGGAGAATATCTTCAATTTCTTTAATTTAGTCTGGAGAAGATACTTCTATCTAAATGCAATAAACTGGATTGAACTTTTTCAATTTTTCCCAGTCTTCTAATGCTGAGAATATTTTAATATACAACTCGCTGGTAGGTTTACCTGTGGGCTATTATGTTTGAATTCCATGACTGCTTTTATTATTTCATGGGGAAGTCCCTGAATTTCACCAAAATCATTACTCAGATATACGAGATTCACTTCTCCTATTCGGAAACAATCTCTGATTATTCTTGGATCTGCTCCTTCAGTAAAGTTAACTCTAAGGATAAATTCTTGCATGATCTGGATAGTAGGTTTCTAAAGTTTTCAAATTATACAAAATCTCAAGTAGAGATTTGTACTCATTTTCACATTTTGCTAAAAATGCTGTGAGATTTAGCTGTAGATCACTTTCTTGCTCAATCTGAGATACCCTAAATTTAAAAATATTTTCGGGAATCATTTTAATATCATCCGATGTTAAGCTTAATTCTTTCTCTGAACAGATAATATTTTCTTCTGTTGGGCGGGAATTATTCTCTGAAGAGATATTTTCTTCAGTAATTAGACTGGTTTTGGCAGTTTGAAAACTGCTTCTGGCCGTTAGGCTATGATCTTTTTCCAAGGAGATGGTATTTTCTACTGTAAGGCTAGTTTTTGTAGTTTTAAAGCTGCTATCTCTTGCCTTTTGGCTAGTATTTTCTTCAGTAGTTTTTAAGCTACTGATTGCATCTGAGATTTCTAGTGATATATCGATAGGTATTTTACCTTTTACTTTGTCGTTCTTTGCTGCTTCCAAAGCTATTTCTCTTCTTAAGTTGTCAAGATCTTCTGAAATCCCTACAACATCTTGTTTATTTTCTTCAATACTGTTAATAATGTCATCTAGTTTTTTATTAATTCGATCATATCTTCAAAATTTTCTTGTAGTATTCTACAACTATGTTGTAGTCTTTCTAAAAATTTTGCAAGTTTCTTATCAACTTGCTCCATTGTACTCTCTGGAAAGGAAATCTACAATAACATTAGTTTCTCCTTTGATGACTTCTATATTAAAAATATATTCTGCAAAAAATGTCTACCATCTACTTAATCATTTATATTCTGGTCTGTATGGTAAGTTATTTTTTATAAAAGCTTTTACTTGGGTATTATCTACCCTTTCTAGGATTTTTTTGGTTAATATGAAATAGGAAAATTTCTTAATTCCTTTTTTAAGTGCTAATAATTCTTTTTCATTGGAATGATATCTTTTTTTGGTATCTATAAATGATCCTAAAGTGTATCTACATTTTTTTTCTAGTTGTTCATCTTTTTTCTTTAGAACTGCTCCCCAAGATTCTTTTGAAGCATCTTTTTCTATTATTAAATCATCTTCTTCCAAAGGAAGATCTAGTCTTGGTAAACTTTTACATTTTTCTTTTATAAATCAAACATGGTTTATAAGTTCTTCTGTCATAATAAAGATAAAATTCTTTTTTAATAATTTTTGTCGATGATTTCTAAGTTTTGCTAGATTTTCTATGAATTGTTCTGCATAATTTAAACATCCCAAAAAGCTTTGAAGCTATTTTTTTGTCTTCAAGCTTATTTGGAAATTTAGTGATTTTTTCTAAAATATGTTCTTGTAATTATGTTCCACTAGAATCTAATATTAGTCCTAAAAATTCTATTTTAGGTTTGCAATGCTCTATCTTATTTTTGGATAAAACTATCCCTACATTTTGGCAAAGAAGAGAAAATATATTTAGATGCTTAAGATGTTCTTCTTCATTATTACTGGCCATCAAAATGTCATCTACATATACTAGACAGAATGAATTGTAGGGTTCAAATATCTTATCCATTCTTGTTTGATATATTTGTGGGGCATTTTTTAATCCGAAGGGCATTACTTTCCATTCATAGTGACCTTGCAGAGTACTAAATGCTATTAGTAGTATACTTTTTTCATCTAATCTTATTTGGTAAAATCCTGGCTTACAGTCGAATTTAGAATATATCATTTTTCCTATTGTAATATTTATTAGTGTTTCTTTATGAGGTAGGAAGTATCTGTCAAATTTTGTGTATTGGTTTAACAGTTTGTAATTAACCACCATTCTCACTTTGCCTCTCTTTATCTCAGCATGATTTCTCACAATAAATGCTAGGCTAGAGTGAGGACATTTGGATTTTTGTATAAGCTGTAATTTTTCTAATTCTTGTATTTGAGTTCCAAATTCTTCTATATCAATAGGATTATATCTCATTGGTTTTACCCTTATTATTTTTGTGGGATCTAGTAGTTTTATAGTATCCCATTCTTGTCTAATATTCCATAAAGCTAATGGATTTTCACTGTAATTCTTTTCAAATAATGTTTCAATAGTTTGAAGATTTAATTATGCAATTATATTTCCGGTTGGTTGGGCTTTGTGTGTATTATTATAATCACCATGCTTGCTGTGAAAAATAAATTTGTCTCTTTTATATTTTGTCTGAACTCTTTTTATCATAATCCAATGATTACATGGGGTTAAGAATTATATATATAGTTTATGTTGCACATATAGTTCAAATTTTTCTGTAAAATTATTTCCTAATAAGATATCTTGTTGTGCAAAATCAGGTGTGTAAAATGGAGGGCAAGTAATAATATAATTTCCTATTATTATTTTAGGTTTTTTCACTCCTTGTGTTAGGGCATGTCTTTTTCCAATAAAGTCTATTCCATATATTACATGTAATGTTGTAATATAGTGTTCAGGAAAACATTATTTTCTGACTATGCAAGTGCCTGCTCCACTATCTAGGAATGCATGAAAGTATTCTATTTTATATTCTTCATAGATTATTCCAGCAATTATATATATATTGTGTTTGCTAGTCATTGGGTCCTTTTTTCCAGAATTATTCATTATTATTATAAGTAAAATATAATCCATCTCTTTGTAAAGAGAAAGGTTCTATTTGTTCTAATTTACTCATTCATAGAATAATTTCTATGTCGTCATTACGACTATCTGACTGTATAAAGAGTGTTACATCTATTTTAATATTTTGTATTTGAATCAGAACAATTGCCTGGTGTGTTCTTGTCCGTCAAAATTTGTATATGCATATGGGGATCCTGTAGGTATCTTTTCTATATAAGGTAACATTCCTGCTCCTGAATCTATCGTTATCGTAGTCATGGTCCAATCTCTTCCATTGAAATATTTTCCATGTAATTTGTAGTTTCTAGCATTTCTATTATCTGCTAGAATCCTCAGACTTGATGTTTTATTTAAATTTCTTAATATTGGTCTTCGTCTCCCGTTGTATCTATCCGTGCTTACTCTTTCTTCTTCTATTCTATCTCCATTTGTTATTTGTAATTTCTTTCCTTCATAACCAATTCTTCTTAGAATTTTATTTTTTGTTACTAGAGGTTTTTAAGAGGCATCTATATTCATATTTTTTGGTATTTCTATTCTAAGATTATTTCTGGTCTCGTGATCTTTCCTAGTTCTCTAAATATATTAGTGAGTACTATAAATTTTTATCTTCAAATTTTTCAGAATGATGTGTATTGCTTAGAGCATAGCTAATGATATAAGTAATAGAATATGGTATAGATCCCTTTTTCATAAATTCTTCTCTTCAAAAATCTTGTATCATACTTAAAGTTCTATTGATATTATTATCTCTAATATTTACACTTATCTTTGAATAAATATTAAGGATTACTTTTTTATGATTGATATTTCCTTGTAATATCCCTAGTGTTGCATATTTTCTATTATTTATTCTTTTATCCATTAATACAATGTTAATTGGAGAGTCTATTCCTTCTCTAAAGGTTGCTTTAATCATCATTTGTATTTCCCTTATATGTATCCATCCTATTCTAGATTTATCTTTTATTTTTTCCAATTTTCTCATTAAGTCTTCTTTTCGAAGTAACGATATGTTTATTCTATTTTTAGTGTACTCCATTTTCATAGGCATTTCTCTATTAGTAATTCCATAGTATAAGATATGTTTTCTTTGAGTAATCATATCAAAGAATGATGTTTTAAACCCATCTGAATTTTCTAGTTTTAGTTCAATACTTCATCTTTTATTGAATAATCTTTTATCTATCATTACATCTTGCAAGAAGTTTCGTACTTCTTCTTCTATTATTTCTTGTTCAGTCTGATTCGGTATCTGAGAAATAATAGATTGATCCATCTAATTTTTCGTCATCAGTTGCTTGAACAAATATAACAATGTTTTCTATTTCTTACAGTTCTTCTTCAATTATTTCTTCAAATTATTTTGATTAATATTTTTTTTCTCCTTTATTTGGACATCTGTTTGCATAATGTCCTTTTTCTTTGCATATAAAACATGTGCATTCCTTTAGGTTTTTATTTTTATTTATACTTTTTCTCCTATAATATTTCTTTTTGGGTTTTGGTTTGAAACCAAATATTTTCTTCTTTTTAAATATGTATTTATTTGATTTATTATATCTTCTGTATTCACATCCTATTGAGATAGGGTGAGTTAACGTTGAGCAACATAAGCCTTGCTTTACTAAGTTATTTGTTTTACTATTTAGTGTGGCTTATGCACACCATTCTTCTAATTTCATTCTTAAGAATTTGATACGTCCTCATAGAGTATCCACTCTTTGTCCTGAGGATATAATTGCATTTCAATGAATCCCCAAGGGTCTAGAATTTTTGCATAAAATAGGTTTAACAAACTTTTATTTGTCATATTTTCTCTATCTGTTCTATCAAATGTTTTATAGATAAATTCTTGAAATTTACATATGTAGTCATCTATTCGACACATATCACATAACTTTAATAGAAGAAAAGTAAATCTTTCTTTTTCTTTTTCTTTTTCTACATCTTTATTTGTATTCCAAGTTTCTCCTAAGAATTCTCTTATTAATTCATTTTCATAATTATTTACTACCTGTGCTAAAGTTTTTGCGGTTCCTTTAACATCTTCTTTATCATTATCTGTTAATACTTGCCACCAATCTAATACTATTCCTTGAAAGGTTAGATGACAAAATCTTACTCATGTATCTATATCATAACCTTGTGTTGTAACAGCTAAATAAGTGGCTTTTTCCCATCTTGTTATGGCTTCATCTATGTTCCTTACGCATTCAAGTTTAAGTATATTCCATTAGGTCCAATGTACTCTTGTTTCATATAGTCTACTGGGGTTTCAAATGTTAAATTTTTAGGTTTCCTATCTGACGCCCAATTTATTCCTTCATATCTATTTCTATCTGTAGGTTTTCTTTTAAAACTTGACTCAAACTAATATCTTGATCCTTGTTGTTATGGAGTTTCATTTCTATTTTATTGTGCTGTAGGAGTTGTATTAGGCATAGGTAATGTCATTTGACTACTGGATGCTTCTCCATCTATAGGTTTAATATAATGTTATCTTGTTTTATTATTAATTCGATCATATCTTAAAAATTTTCTTGTAATATATTACATATATATGTATATGTATATATGTATGTATACACACACACACACACACACACACACACACACACACACACATATATATATATATATATATATATATATATATATATATATATATATATATATATACACACACACACACACACACACACACATATACATGTTATATACATATATATATACACACATATATATATATATACATATATACATATATGTATATATATATATATATACATACATATATATATATATATATATATATATATATATATATATATATATATATATGCATATATACATACATACACTGATAAAAAAAAATATATACATACATACATACATACATATATATATATAATATATATATATATATTTGTACATATACACACATATATATATACATATACATATATATTCATAAATACACACACACACACACACATATATATATATATATATTATCAAAAAAATTAATTCACTTAAAACTTCAAATTAGTTATGACAATGCAATTGTTATGATAATACATCACACTTTGCAACTCTTATAAAATTTCAAAAATGTGTTGTAAAACTCGAAGTTTGACTTAGATTATGAATTACTTATTGTAATGCATGGTTTACACTCGAGTTCATCTCTTGTTAAACAGTAAGTAATGAAGCATAAAGTGGAGCATAGGCCAGTGAAGTTTAGCCATGCATAGCTACTAAGTTGTTCTAAATAGTTGTGAAAGCACACTTTATTTTACCAAAGTAACATGAATTGTGTTGTCGGTTGGTTCAACTGGTAAGCATGGTTGGTTAGTTAAGGTAGGTTGCGGGTTTGATACCGAGTCAAAGCACCATAGAGGGGATACAACATTGGTCTTACATTGTGAGCTATAATGCACAGAACAATACCTTTCTGGTTAAGAAATGACATATAAAGAGTAACATAGACTTCAGAATTCTATGTAGATGGGTCAGATTGTTGGACCTTAGTGCTTCTTGGAGCTAGTGAGCCAACATGCTTTGTAACTAGCTAGTCCCGTTGCAATAAGGCTTGGGTCTGGCTTGTTGGGACTTGGTAGAAAATATAATTAATTTTTTATTATCAAGTTCACACAAATTGATATATACCCTAATACTTATCATATTTCAAAAATTTTGTTACACCTATACATGAAAGTTTGTATTTTATTCTCTACTTTGGACTAATAATCACATATATTGGGTCCACCCATAACATGTTATATAGTATCTGTATAACTTTCCAGTATGTAACCTGATAACATCCCTTGACTTGTAAGTTTCCTCTCCTTCTCTAAAAATAGAGTTAAAATACAATATCATAAGTAGTTTAAATATATGAATATTATATAGAGACAATCACACCAACTAGCCACATCTAAAATTTGATGCAAGGACTGAAAATTGTACAACTCATTCCCACCTTAACCATTATCTCAGTTCCATCCCACCACATGCTTTAGGAAAGAGAGGACATTGTTATCCTTTTTCTTCTTGTCATCTTAGTTTCCATCAATGCTTGCATATATGTTTTAAAAATGTAATCTAGTATAGTATCAAATTTCATAAAGAAATCCACATTATTCAAGTACTATATAAAATTTATGCAAATGTAAGTTAATCACATATTCATGAACTATTTTGAATTAATGTGCTTGACATTATATTTATCCCTCCTAAATGTGGACTTCATTTGTATAGTTTCATGTGCATATGAAAATCTTTGATGATTGAAATATTATATACTTCATTTGTTGGAAAAAAATGAGATCAATAAATTTATGAATTAGGACATGTATGCATGGTCTATTTCCTAAAATAATAACCTAAACTCAATCCAACTTTGTAAGATGGATTTATCTTGTCCTTTGAAGTTGAATCATTTAATTTATGGCTATGTAAAGTAGATCAACCTACATCAACAAATGGATCATATATAAAATTTCTTGAGTTATCACTTATGTCTAGACTGAGAGGTTTATTGTGCATCAAGTGGAGACCTAGATTCCCAACCACATGTATCCACTCATTTGAGATCAAGACAAAATATGTATGTATGTGGACTAATGATTGTTGTGAGACATATACTATGGGACAATTTTTTTGTTTTAAGAGATCTAGTATTTAATATTTATGACATTCAATATTTTTATTTCTTTTATTGAAGTGGAATTTCTATGTTATTTTCACCTCACACGTGCATATTAGACACGAAAGACTAGTCAAAGTATACAGATAAATAAAAAACCAGTAGTCACCAATCCTACTAGTGATAAGGTTGAAGTGCATGTAGACAAGACAATAAGAATCTAGAGGGACATGTCAAGAAAAATGAGAAGAAAAAGAGTAAATATGGAAAAAATATTACATCCATTCCCCTAACTAGAGAAATGGTCCAACGGGAAGCATAAAATATCATACATCATCTACAACTTATTAAAATTTTCTTCATAAACAACCAATAGGTACCTAGAAAACCAATAATGAATGGTCTACATGTAACAAATAAAATGATAAAAATGCAATCAACCTTAACAATCACATCCTCAATTTCCATGTTCACAAAAGATAGACATAGAATCTGACCCAAACATCAAGTAGATCATCCAAATGCTCCAATTACTAATGGTCAATAAAGATGAATCAAAAACATTTATCAACTACTATCAATTCCTAACTCCAAACCTCCCAAGATCTTTTATGCATATCTTCAAAAGGTTTGACTAAAAGAGGAACCCTAATCCACAAAGAAATATATAGTAAATAGTATGATTCAATTACATGATGATGACAACATGTTGATAAGATATTGGGAAAAGCATCAGAAGGTCAAACAATGTCTTGTTAAAACAATCTCAAATCTCTTTGTTTTGTATGTGCATAATAGTCATTGGAATTGTTAGAAAGGGTATTCTTATAAGTTGGACCATGTACTAACTTAAAAAATTTAGGTATTAGAACATCATAATAATTAAAACTTCATTAAACTAACCAGTAATTAGTTGGAATTCATTGTGAAACTTAAGTTCTAATCAATCGACAAAGAAAGCTCCACATGGTTGTTTGGGAAGTCACACCATATCTTTTGAACTAATATTAATCCAATCAATCCCAACATCTCTTGATGTTATACAAGCAAGGTTCATGAGCTGTCCGGAATCAAACGCCTAGAAAGAGGTGGAATTAGAAGGATAAAGTTTATATTTATAACTCAAAACCTTCAAAGACCCCCACAACTCAAGTTTAGGGTTGAAGTAGATATACATGGTTGAACACGGGGGAATGGGGACATTTAGGAGGCCTAAGATCCCACTTGTAGTCATTTAAGAATAATTGGTAGTTGATATATGCCAAGAACTAGAACCAGTCTAGAAAAATAATATGAAACAAAACAAAGTAAAGTGAAGTAGAGAAAACAAAATCTATCAAATCCTACTAATCAGGAGAAGAGGTTTCTAGCTATGTAACAACAAGTTTGGTAGTCTATGCACCCATTCTCAGGAGTAGAAAACCCTCATCCTAACAAGTATCTAACCTACAAATATAGTATGTATCATGGTAAATGCTTATGTGGGAGTAACTCCACTCACTCTCTCACAGCATCACAAAACCCATCAATGATCTGAAACCTCTATCAAAGATAACTGACCCACAACCCTAACTATTGAGGATACCCTCTTAGGTCCAAAATATCCAAAGATGTTAGGAACGATAGAGGATCTGTATAGAACATGAACTATGAATTCAGTCACATAAGGATGATTTGGTTGCATTCAACTGAATATGATAGAATCCACCTTGAAGTGGTCAAATTTAAAGTTCTAGGTCTGATCTATCTGACTTGTGTTCTAGACAGATCCTCCCTTGGACGTCCTCTTCTCATATTTTGATCCAAACTCCCTTCTATACCCATTTCTACAACAAATGTCTTGATCTTGATAGAAACAGATGTTCAAGCAAGAAAGAGATCAACCAGATTGGAAATCATGGCCAGAAAGAGAAGATAGAATAGAAAACACACTAGATTTGGAATGTAAGTACTTTCTTAAGGTAAAAGTATATAAACATGTCAAAAACAAACTACATAACCAAAAAGGAGCTCAACTAGCCATGGACAAGCATTATTAACATAGAACAATCATCATTTATATAGAAACGAAGAAAGGAGAATAAGAAGAGATTTAGTCCATGGAAGTGAGGTTTCTTTTGATTCGTAGACTTCAGAAAGGCTAGATATCATCCTTGGGGTCGTCCTCTTTGATCTTCTGGACTTCTTAGCCTCTTTTCTTCTTAATCCTACCCCAGTGAGAGCTTTGGATGGGTGTATGGAGGTGGAAGGTGTTGGAAATGGTTTGGAAGTGGCTTAATGATGGTGGAAGTGGATGGAAGGCAATTAATGGAGGTAGAACATGATGGAAAGTGATGGTAGATGGAAAATATCTGAAGGGATGGACATAGGATGAGCTTCTTCAGCCCTTTTAGGCCTTGAAGCTTAAGGATGGAGTTATAGGAACCAAAGGTTAGAACTGTACAAGTCTACAGATTTATAGAGGTAGGCGAAGCGTAAATGTAAGTGAGATGAATTCAACTCAATTCAAGTGTATGTCATTGAATTGATTCCTTCCATTTGTAGGAGCGGATCAAAATGGACCATCGGAAGGTGCATCTTCATTGGAGACCATTGAAGGATGAACCATAGAAAGACATATCATTAGTAGGGACCTTCAGAAGATAAGACTTCAATCAGCCTTCAAAAAGTGAACCATCAGAAGGTGGATCTCCGACTATCTTACAAAGGAAACAGGCTGGCAGTGGGAAGAAATGAATTTGACCGAATACGGTCAAATATGACCAAATTCATTCCTTCACAAGGTGATCGTGGAAGTGCTCCTTCAACTCGATGATGGCCTTTGTTTGTGACCTTCAAAGTGGACAATTGAAAGACAATCCATCAGAAGGCACCATGAGGAGAGGAACTTTGGAGCATCCTTCAGTTGGAGCCATCAAAAGGCACCATCAAAGATGGTCTTTCAATTGTGTTTTGAATGGTCTTTTAGTTGTCTTCTGAAGAAAAAAGAGTGGATGGAGTGTCGATGTGTACTTTTGCAAAAAGGTAGGGGATTAATTTGACTGAACTCAGGGGAATTTTACCAAATTTGTTGGGTAAATCAAGTAATTGACGTTTTCTTAAGTTTGGTGCATGCAAGTCCCAAAATTGGCTAGTTGAACAACTTTATCTTCATAAAGTAATAATTTACAAAAAGATAAGTATCTAGAGTTATTTTGGACATATAAAGTCTATAATAGAATGAAACTATAGATAAATACCTAGCATAAATGCCTAACTTTAGGTGTTATCAACCACCCCAAACTTAAACTTTGCTTGTCCTCAAGCAAGACTGTGCTCAAAGAACAAAAATATAACATCCAAATTAAACTTGGGGATAAGAGTTAAGGTTAAGAAAAATATTTTAAAACAAAATTCTCATCATCCATGTTATTTCATAATAAAATCCCACCATTCGAACAAACATGCTAAAGTAAGATAAAAAAAGCACCAATGCAATTTTAAGAGAATTTGCTGCAACTTGTCGATACTCATGGGAGCTTGAATGATAATATTTGGGCATTTAAAGCATTTTCACAGAGGTAATCAAGAAGGTGATGCAGGTGAGTAACAAGTTGTCATCATGTATTAATGTAGACCAATTAGGAACAATCCACCTCCCACTTATTTAGGTCCTAGGAAGCAAAAAAAAAGGAAAAATACTCTATTCTCTTATGAGGATCCTGACTCTGCATCAGGTTGGTCCATGTAATGAGCAATAGTCCTTGCACTTTGAGCTAATTGGTTGAAAGTAGTGAGACAAACTCCTCGTACTGTGCTCAAACCAACCCTATTACTAGAATGATCTCATAGGCCTCCTAGGGATTCGTAAGGACTCTCTAATGAGTGTTTGGGATGGTACTACCAAGAATGACATAGACACATTCATGAGCACATTCAAACACCTATTTAGCACCATCCTCAACTCTCCTAAAGGAGAAAACAAACACTCATATTTTTATTCACACTCAGACTTTTATTCACTACTGTTTAATTTATAGGTCTGGGTGAAAACTTTTTTGAATATTTTTGGGTTTTTGGGCGGCCACGCATCTTTTGCTTATTTTTAATTTTTATCTTTTTACCTCAATATAAGGTGTGAGGGTGCTCTAACCAACAAAGGAAACACTCAAACTTTATTATAGCTCAAGAACTCATCATTTCCCACTTGATACCTATGAGAAAAATAGTAATTGTGATTCAAGGATCCTTAGAGTAGAGCAGAGTCTGTGTATAGAGAAACTTGGAGTTTTCATCCAACTCTAGATCCTTCCAGCAGTCCCAAAAATGAGTTTGTTATTCACCACATGAATCATGGGGACATCGTTCTAAACTATGAAAAAGGTGCATAACCTTAGATTGATTGTCAAACTTAAGGAAGGAGTCAATGAACAAAGAAAAGAAATAGATCAAGCAATTAAGATGAAGCTTGGGTAATTAGGTGTTAAGAAAAGCATGTTACTATTGAATTCATGCAATAGACTTAATTGCAAAGCCACAAATTCAGAAACAAGGTCCTACTAAGCAGTAAAATAGGCTAAAATGTTGAACTTTTTCAATTTACGCCTAAATACAAGAAGTAAACATGCATGCATGAAAAATGAAGAGATAGAAGGGTGAATAGCCCTACCATCCCAAGCTTAAAGTTTTTCTCATCCTCGAGCAAGACCTAAGCTAGGGATAGTAGAGAAAGAATGCACGGATGTACGAGAAAGAAATTTTTCAAAATCCTAGAATGATGCATGTATGCAAAGATATATTTAAGAAGTTAGAGGAAAGAAACTATCTAATGAAGGACATGAAAAAAGGAATTTATTTTACAAAAAGAGAAAAGAAAGGAGTAAGAGCTAGGGGGTGGTTGCCCCATGATATTGACACTAGGATCCCAAATGTTAAGTTTTGGGACCATTTTCACTTGCATCTTTTTGACGAGATCCGCCATATAATAGGAGTAGAATACGCAGAGATAAGAGTTGTTCCAAGTCTGTATAAGAGGAATAAAATTAGGTGTGAAGTTATCTCTGTGATGGAATTGATTTGAACTGCACTGAAATGAATTCTTCGACAGAGCATCCTCAAGGTACCCATCAAGGTGTGAATCTGAATAAGTAGGCCCTAGGATGTCAACACAGGATGAGATGGAGGGGAGAGGATGAAAGTTTTCTAGAGGACTCATCTCTTCTCTTTCCACATCTAAACTTGAGGTTGGATTCTTAGATTAATCTTCATTGTTAATCTGAGTCATCCAATCATATTCTAAACAAGAAGTACCCCTAGGTGAATCTGTTTATGATTCTACCACTCCAATCTTATCACATTCTATGGGGCATGGGGTATCTTCATGTTCAACAACCATGTTGTTGTGGATCGTCCATCCACTCCTTCAATTCTAACCACCCCTTGAAAAGGGATGATGTCCACAGTTGACTCATGCTTCTCCAGTTCATCGCCATCCATATATTCACTTCCCCAATTTGACCAGTCATCATCATTATACTCAAACAAATTATTCTAGACCATAGTAGGCATGTTGGTTAAAACAAAGTGACATGACTTAATGTGATACATATCACCTTAGTCTGGAATAAAGGTTGGGTCAGTTTGCTCAAACTTCCCCTCAAATTGTGAGGTTGCTTGGCTTCCCTGATGAGGATAAAAGGGATCATCATCAAACAATCCATGTAGGTAGTATGTAACCTCCATTGGTTGCTCAGCTAGATTATGTGGATAAAATTAAGGGTTTTCCTGGATGGATGAATCTTCACAGAATTATCATGGTGAGTCCAGTTGGCATCCCGAATAGGAAGGTGAGATAAGTTCCACATCAGGCTCTATGGAGTGATTTTGATGACCGAGGTCTTCATGATTGTGCTTTGATGCTTGTAATCGTATGGTAACTAAATCAGCTAGTTCTTAAAGTGTCCTTCCATGATCAAACATCCTCATCCTGAAGTTGTTGGACTTGTGTAGAAATGCTTTCAAGGTTTGCCAATTCCACCATGCACTCTTATTGGAAATCTGAGGTATCAAACTATTGCACTTGGATGGATCCTTGCTCAAGAGTTTGAAACATAATTTTTCTATGGTATGAAATCTCAATAGCTACTTGGAGTTGATGGTCTTTCCTTTTTAGAATGTCTTGAAGTAGATCAACTTAATCTTAGAGATGAGGTGCTAAGGAAGCTGGGAGAGCACCAACACCTTCTCTTGCTAGAGCCACTACTTTTATCAGTTCTTGATCCCACAATGAAGCAAAGATCAAGGGATGATCAACAACCTTCATTGTTGGAGCATCTACATATGATGATAGTGGGGGAAATATAGCTCAACTAGTTAGATTGCCCGAATTTCAATTATTTGCCAACATTCATGGTTTCTGAAAAATCATGAGGATAGGTGGATAAGATAACTTGCCTTGATGAAGCAAGGTCCATGGATGAAAAGTAGAAAAGAAAACTATTTCAGTATGTATGAACAAGTATTTACAAAACAAATGAACAATTATGCATATACGTACAAGTTTATGCTAATAGAACAAAATCTTTGGGCATGTAAATGTGGAAAAATTGTCCTCAACAACAACGCCAAAAGTTGACAGATCATGTGTGGGAAGTAAACATGCAAGCATGTAAAATGAAGAGATAGAAGGGAGAATATCCCTACCACCCAAGCTTAAAATTTTTCTCATACTCAAGAAAGACCTAAACTTGGGATAGTAGGGAAGGAATGCATGGATGTACCAGAAAGAACTTTATCAAAGTCCTAGAATGATGCATGTATGCAAGGGTATATTTAAGCAGTTAGAGGAAATAAACTATCTAAGAAAGAACATGAAAAATATAATTTATTTTGACAAAAAGAGAAAAAAAAAGGAGTAGGAGAAAGGGGGTGGTTGCCCCACGATACGACATTAGGATCCCAAATACTAAGTTTTGGGACCAGTGTCACATGTGTCTTGCTGACAGGCTCCACTATATAATAGGAGTAGAATAGGTGGATACATGAGACATTCTGAGTCTGAAGAAGAAGAATAAAATCAGTGACTTAGTAAATTCATCTCTATACTGGAACTGATTTGAACTGTACTGAAATGAATTCTTTTGAACATCATCCTCAAGGTATTCATGGTATGAATTTGAATAGGTAGGCCCTAGGATTTCAATACATGATGAGAGGGAGGGGAGAAGTTGAAAGTTTTCTAGAGGACTCCTCTCTTCTCTCTCCACCTCTAAACTTGAGGTTGTATGATTAGAGCAATCTTCATTGTGAATCCAAGTCATGCAATCATAGTATAAACAAAAAGTACCCCCTAGTGAATCTATTTGTGGTTCTACCACCCAATCCTGTCAAGTTCTATTGGGTCTGGGGTATCTTCATGTTCAACATCCATGTTGTAGTGTATCATCCATCTTGCTCCTTCAATGTCGACCACCCCTTGAAAAGGGGTGGTGGAAAATGTCAGCTTATGCTGTTCTAGTTTGTCATCGTCAATATATTCACTTTACCAATTGAAATTGTTGTTGTCATCCTCCTTCAAAAAATTATTCCAGACCATAGTAGGCATGTTCGTTGAAACAAAGTGACAAGTCTCAATGTGAAAGGTATCACCTTGGTCTAGAATAAAGGTTGGGTTATGGTGCTCAAACTGCCCCTCAAATTGTGAGGTTGCTTGGCTGCACTGAGGAGGATCAAATTGAACCATTCATGTAGGTTGTATGTAACCACCATTAGTTTCTCAGCTAGTATATCTAGATAAAATGAAGGGTTTCCCTGGATAGGTGAGTCTTCACAAAAAAATCTTGGTGAGTCTAGTTGGCAGCCCAAATAGAAAGGTGAGATTAGTTCCACATCAAGCTCTATGGAGTGGTTTGGATGACATAGGTCTTCATGATTGTGCATTGGCTCTTGTAATCATATGGTAACTAAATTAATGAGTTCTTGAAGTATCCTTCAATGCTCAACATCATCATCATGAAGTTGTTGGACCTCTACAAAAATGCTTTCAAGGTTCACCAATCCTGCCATGCATTGTTGTTGGAAATCTATTGTATCAAACTATTGTGCCTAGATAGATCCTTGATCAAGAGTTTGAAGCATACTTCTTATATGGTCTGCAATCTCACTAGCTACTTGGAACTGATGGCCTTGATTTTTGAGAAGCTCCGGACGCATACTAGCTTGATTTTGTAGATGAGGTGCTATGGAAGATAGGAGTGCATCAACACTTTTTGTTTCTAGAGCCACTACTCTTATCAGTTCTTGATCCCATGGTGAAGTAGAGATCTAGGGCTAATCAGAAATATCCATTGTTGGAGCTACTACATATGATAGTTGTCAGGCCGAATGTAGCTCAACTAGTTGAAGTGCATGAGTTTCAATTATTTTCCAGCATTCAGGGCTGTGGAAAAATCAGGAAGATAGGGGAACAAGATAACTTACCTTACTGAAGCAAGGACCATGACTGAAAAGTATAATAAAAAGGAAATATTTCAGTATGTATCGACAAGTATTACAAAAGAAAAGAAGAACTATGCATATATGTACAAGTTTATGCTAACAAAACAAAATATTTGGGTGTGTAAAGATGGAAATCCACGTCCCTAACAATGGTAACCAAAAGTTAATCAGTTTGGAATCACGTGTTTGAAAAGAGGTTGTAACACCCCACTTTTCACAACATATAAATATCTCTAAGAGGAAACTTTTTTTTGTCACAATATGTTAAGCTTTTCAATATAAGCAAATGAAAACACCATGCATTTATTTGAAAGAGATGCATACATTGATTTTGGACATAAAACTACAACTAGTTCATTTATTCTACTGAGATAAACTTAATAATATGACTAAGAATAATGAAAAGGCATCTTAAAGTCTAGATTGACTTGGTAAACGACACCGCACCAGGCTAAGCTTGAATATATCCTAGTCTTTCGTTGTTCTTTTTACTCTTCACGTGCTCCAAGTCATGCAGATGTCGTGTCCCCAGCCATGCAAAACAAACATCATGTCGGTAAGAGATATTGGGCACTTTATAACACTAAAAATAAATATGACTTGACATGAAATAAATTTACCATGAACTTTTTTTTTGGTCGGTCAAAAATGCGTGTTGCTATATTACCAAAAACTTTGGGCACAAAGTACCCCTTTACAGCAAGATACACTAAAGAAACCACCTATGATCAGATACCCCATGCAGGGGGTATTCAAATATCTCTAGACAAGAACCAGAACTACGAAGACCAAACAAATTGACAAAACTAAGAACCCGACATTCTTTCCAGGAAAATTTCTATTTCAACCTACAATTACATGCATTCTGACCACGCACAAAGGTAATAACAAATAAAAAATAGGACATAAACCCGAAGCCTGCCAAGCACTAGCTTTGAAAACTTTTAATCTTCGCAGACCTACAAACCTTTAGGTTTCTATATGGATGAGAATGAGCATCCAACAAGAAACCCGTTACTGCTGAGCATTGTTCCTACTTCATCAACCTATATCGTAGAAGAGTCTTTGACAACTAGAACAACTACATCCACTGCCAGAGAAGCTACAACCTGGGACCCCCTCGCAGTGGAATTAAACTCACATATAGAAAATTGTGGAGGGAAGAAATAGGAGGAAGCACCCAAACATCAAACAACTAACTAGGGCCTCAAACTCTTATACAAATCTGAAAGAGAATCGGGAACTCAACGAGTGAACTGGAGGAAGAGTTAACCTCCTTCCTTTTTCTTCTCGGGCGAACAACAAACTTCTTCTTACACAGAGGCAACTCGTCGAACACCTTAGGGGTGTTCCTGCTCACAGCAAAACTATCCCCAGAATAGTCGTCGTCATGAGCAGTGGGTTGGTTGGTGTTCTTCTCAAGTGGTTGGAAGCCAACCTGCCATCGAACAGCTGGTGTGCACCCAAAGCTGCATCGACAGGAAGAACCCTAGTCACTAGGCTGAAGCAGCCACCATCCTTGTCGCTTCGAATCCCATATGGAGAGGACAATGAGCCAGGGAGTCAAACCACTAGGAAAATAGGAGAACCCACAGGTCGTGATGGCCTCCTTTATGTTGGCAAGCACGGATCCAAGTAGAGAGGCACCACCGGAACATGATGTGTCACCTTCTAGTTAGAGAGGGTACGCCCAAACCGCCTAGGGGAAGACCTGTCACGACCAAGGCCTCCGCACTCGGGTCAGTAGTTTCAGGGGGCGAGAAACCCAAATAGGGTAATGCCAACGAGACACATCTTCTTGTAGGGGAAGAGATCCGTCGCCAGGAAAACTGGGGTCAAGCCCTAGGCACCCTTCTGCCGATCTAGTTTCCAAGAGAAGGTCCAATTGTCGAAATAAGAGGTCCTCCATCATCCTGGTTAACCAGATCTAAGAGGTGCAAGAGAGAAAATGGGCGAGGAATCCTTCTTTCTCCACATGCGGTGGCAGAGAAATCAACGAGAAGCTTCAGATTGGATGAGAATGCAATCTCTATCTGTCTCTCTTAGACAGGATAGGAGGTCGACCTAGTCGACGGTGCGAACCTCGAAGCCCCATCTTAGCTCCCATGATGCTCCACATCCCTCATCTTCCAGCACTGCCAAGGAGGAGTTCCGTGAAATCATGATTTTGACTACCATCGACCCTTCTCAAGGGATCTGCAACAACCCTCACCAGGGATCACTGTCGTTGGGGGCCAGGGGAAGGAAGGCATCGAGGCGGTGCTCCCTTGAACATGAATTGTCTTAATAATTTAGTGAATAACTTTAAACATGATGAATTGGAAAGGAAAATATATGCCACCTCTCTTAGTGTCCCATAGTAGCCCATATTTCTAAGAAGACCATGCTAGGAAAACCCATAATGACCTAAAGATCCATGATCAAGGTACATATAAATTATTAACCAATTCCATAGTTTTCATCATTAACTTAGATCTTGACTTAATCATTAAAAGTTCTAAATCTAAATCTTAACCATAATAGGGATTTCTCCCTTCTTGAACATGATTCATGATCATAATCTTAATTAAGGTTTTACCATAGACTATACATAAGTAAACAGACACACAATAATTTCTATACATGAATTTATCTTAAAAGCATTCCTAATTTCATGAAATTTAATAAGGTGCATAACCATAAAGTAAACATGCATTAAACCAAAGTGTACTTTTGCCAAATATGCATGACCCAGTTACCTAGAGTAGACCACCTTAGCTCAAGTCCTTTGACTTGATTGAGTCTTTAGTTACCTATAATTTGATTATAATCATAATATGTATATGAGCTCATAATCCTTAACCCTAATTTTGTAAATTATTTATGGGTTTGAATAAGAAAAATAGAGTCTTAAAACAACTCACATTGACAAAGAATAAAAAAATCCTTTCCAACTCATATTTTCCATCATTTTTTGAGGTCATATGTAAAAGTTATGAATTGTGCATTGTCAACCAATTAGAATTTAGGAAAACTTTAGTGTGACGTTGATTTAAATCAAAATATTCTTGATGTAAATGAAGCACTAAAATATGAGAAAATGTGGATGCATGTGACATATGAATCAAAACAATGATGGAAGACGAGTAATTTAGACCTAACTATAAATCGTGCATAGGAAAACTAATCAAAAAGTCAAAATACCTATATTGCCCTTGCAAGATTAATTACTTAATTTTAATAGCATGAGAAGCAAAGGGATTTCACCCCATGGCATCTTACCCTTCATTGATCTAGTGAGAACTATGGATGGATCTCAAATCTCTGATTGAAGCTGAGATCTGTGGGTCCTTGGGGGAAAAGGGATATGCCTGTGATGTTCCACACGCCTCTATGAACATGTCGAGCTCAAGCTCAGGGTCTAGGAAAATCAAGGACAATTAAAAACCATCCCACCATGGCCAGAATAGGGGAAAATAATAAGAAACAAAACCATAGAAATTAGATCGAAAGTCACCATCAAAGATCAAGAAAACAACTATAGAGGCAAAAACAAAACATTGGAGGCATTTTTATAACATGAGATTCACTAGGAAATCCAACAATGGAAGTCAAAGATGATCGGAAGGTGATATATAGGACACAACATTTGGGGAAATCTTGGAGAAAACTGGAGATGCAAACATGGAGGAGAGGTGTCGAGTTTGTTCACAAATGCATCAATTGCATAGGAAGGTGCACATGAGGCTGTGGCGAGGTCGAGGTCACCTAAAATGAGAGGCGAGTAGGGTGGATCATCCGGGAGCATTAGACATTCAATTGATGGTGGAGGAGAAAAAAATTATGGTAGATAGTGCTTTTGGATTGGTAATATTGGTAAGGGGTATCACTATGATGCCCTCTACAACCTAATGTAGAGAGGTAGGGAAACCCTATATTGGGATTTTCTAACATAGAGAGAGAGGGGGTGAGACATGACTCATTAGATACGACGTGGTGAGAGAAAACCAAAGGTTAAGAGATCTTGAGACAGGGAGGAGAGATGGGGGAGAAAGAGCTCATAGAAAAAAATCACAATAAACCAGTTTAGACTTGTGACAAGAGCAAAGGAGGAAGACAACTCCAAAGTCGTAGGATCACAAATGGATGATGGATGGCATGCATGTGAAAAAAGAAAACAAACCAAGGGTATGACATCAAGAGAAAATCTGGATAATAAGGTTATATACATTGCATTAACTGGATTCATAATCAAATCTTAATCAAACTTTATGAAAACTTCCCAATTCATATGGGGCGTCAACGAAAGTCTAAGTGATCCCAAATTTGGCCACTCGTTATATTGGAAGTCGAGATCTTATCTAGAAAATAAAATTTGAGTTTTTGATATCTTTTGATCACATTTTTTTTATTTTTTTATTTACTTAATTTTCATGGATTAAAAGTTGAGATAATAATTATTTCTTTGACTCTAAAAACAAGATGATCAATGAATATTTTTCCTAATATATAAGTTAAATGCCTTTTTATGCCTTTTTTAGATGCTTTTCTTAGAGGAGAGAGAAAAGTGAGAAGTTAATGCTATGTTCTTCATATGTATACAAAAAAGAGGAAATCATTTATTGTTTGTCAAAGTAAGTAAACTATCTCATATTTTTTAAATTAGTGCATTGTGGCAGTTATCATTCCTTTTTTTGGCCCAAGGAGGAGGAGAGAAAAAAATGGATTAATTATAGTTTCTTCTCAGATTTCGAATCTATAACGGAAAAGGAGAAACTTCTTTCGCAAGTCATCTATTCTCTATTTTTGAATCTAATCCTTTGACATTCCTCTTTTATTTCTTTTAAACATTTTTTTAAGGATACGATAGAGAAAATAGAAAGGGAAACTAATATCCATCAATTTGATTAATGGAACATATAACACATATACAAAAGAAAAAAGTATTTTTTGTCTCATTTTATTTTATTTTATTTTTCTTAGTTCATTATCTTATAACATTTTTCATTTCTGGGTCTTTTTTGCATTAATCCAATCAACTATTTATATTTAGAAAAACCCACATTCTAATTTTTAAATTAGTTGTGAAAATTGGAGTGTGACAGAGGCAGAGGACATAGAAGGATCAAACTTTAAATTTCTAACATGAAACCTTCAAAGAACCCTTGTAGCGTACAACCGTCTAGTGAGTCAAGATACATATTTCATCAAAGTCATGAGTTAGCTAGGGTCGATCTCCCACAACTTAACTATTTAGGTAGGCAACACTTGCCAATTGCATCATATGCAACCTCTTAATAGATGGCATACACAAATCTTTGACATAAAACATTTTTATGCCACTAGTTGCTTAATCGCAATAAGATCACCCAGTTAAGCTTGACCCAAAAGACAACACGATAGAATACACACCCTGTAGAGGTAGAACCACATATCTATCATCACACTTCCATGAGACAGATGGTACACCATGCTAGGGTGTGCCCATACTTAGTCGATCAAGCTTTTTATGTGTGTCACTCATGGAAAACATCTAATACTTAATATATACATACAAATACATATCCAATCACCATATACTTATAATATGTATCATATATATGCTATATCTATTAACAAAGAATCATAGAATACTAGCGACGATTATGGTCATACTAATGCAATTCTTTGCAACCAAAAAGAATCACTACCACCTAAGGTCCAGAACATATTTAGAAACCTATTCTTGTAGAAAATTTTTGTTGAAACCTATACGACTGATTGAATACACCCTTTTGTCGACTGATTAACCTTATATTTGGTCAACTGATCTTCATGAATCGGTCCACTGGCTCCTGACTAAAGCAGTGTCTGGACTCCTCCAATCGATCACTTGGGCCTCTAGTTGATCGATTGGCTCCTCCTATCATCTATCCTCCTCGGTCTTCTGGTCGACCGACTCAACTTCTTAGTTGGTCGACTCATCTAGTAAAAAACATCTTATCTTCCAAAATATAAATTACAACCATCTTATTCCTATTAACCTATGACATGGTAAAAGTAAAACCTCGAGTTACATTCAAGGAGAGTATAAGGAGGGACGCATTAACTTGCATGTGGAGAAAAAGTAGAGGTCCAATATGCAAAGCAAATAACAACATGAATAAAATCATTCGACCGAGTACTAGTTCCACAAGAGGTTTTTGGCCATAATTGTACGTACATCCACCATAAAAATAAATTTTAGGATGACACATGTCAATTGCATGTTATCATATCATATATATAGAGGAGTGTATGTGGTTTTCATTAAGATATGTACATTAATCATTTTCAGTATTCATATCATATGCAACAAATAAATGATAAAATGAAATCCTATCATATCGATGAAAATCCCAGTATACCATAAATTAACCTAGATCTAATGCCATTGTATGAAATTGGATAGCAGATAAGGTAGTGGAAACAATCATTTTCTACCCTTATCCCAATAAGAAAATCATGTCAACAATTATGTATTTAGGAAAGAGAGTTTGTAAGGTATATACAAGTTCTTGGAGAAAGTCCTGCAACAATCCTTACAACATAGTGCTTCAAGATCTGCAACACCTAGTCGATAGTTGGGGCGGTCTCCTGGTGTGACTCCATAGACAACAACTAACATAATCCTCCTAGTGGGTTGGAAACAACCTCCACGCCTCTATCATAGTCCACAAAGACCACCAAGAACTCCTCGTTGTGCTTGCTAGATCCAAGGGAAGGAATTTGTCCCTTCAATGTCAATGTGCTAATGATGACTTATTTTCCCTTGTTGTCTAACCCTTTTATGGGTAAGACTTTCTCAGACTCTCACAATCCCACAACTATGAAAGGAAAACATTTGTCACCGCTATTTTTTCTTCTGAAAGCCTTGACAACCCTATTTATAGGAGGGCCATGATCAAGATTTCTAGATCAAATGAGAGTTGAAGAGACGAATTTCCATGAATTTTTGGCAGTTGCAAATCACGAGTCAGTCGACTGGAACATCCAATTGTCTGATTGAAATGTTTTCATTTTCACAAACATATTGAATTCCAATGCAACAATCAATGCACAACATGATGTTAGTCTCAATCCTTGATCCAATCTTACTAATCATCTCGTTAGTTTACTGGACTTCTCATTCAGTCAACTGGACACTCTAGTCAGTTGACTCACATTCCCAATCGGTCGACTAGACACTTCAATCAGTCAACTGTCAGCCCATGTTATTTAAATTGATTACCTAAATACTTAGTAAATGAGTTAAACCTTATTCATGAGTAAAATCCAATTCCACATGCATCCTATGTTTGTGACCCTATAAGTCCTGAGTTACGTTGGCAGTGAATGTCCATAACTAATTTATGACATCACAAGCAATGAATGATATCTAGAAACACATCATTGCTATCCAAGTAATTGGAAAGTTGGAGAAGCACTTCAGCCTAGATTTGTGATCAGTGCTACTATGATTGTATAATTCCTTTTTATTAGATATCTAGATTGAACTTGAGTCATGAAGTTGTCATCTTCTTAATCATTCAATCAGTGTTCCTTGAACCAGAGAAAACTATAGAGATGCATATGAGCTCAATATAATATATTGACTCACATGAGTATGGACATACATTTTCTCAGACTCACTTATCAAGTGGACATGATATAAACTCCAATAGGAGGGAAATATCCCATCTACATCCCTTACAATCAATCCTCATGTGTCACAATGTACCCAAGCATCACCATTATGGAAACCCATATTCAGGGTCACATTGGATGATCTTAAAATACATCAAACAACATGTTATGAGTGTAGTGACTTTAGGTCTAAGAGTCACAATCACCACTATCACATTGAGATGTGATTATGACAGTTATCCATGCATCACTTATTAGGGTGGGTCTGCCTGATACATTTCTCTCTAACAAGTACATATGTTTTTGGTGTTATATCACATAACATGACTAATGAGATTCTATTATCAACCAACATACACTCTAGTCTTATGTATTATTGTTGTCTATTAGCATCCACAATAATATCTGATTGGGAACATAATCAAGTAAACACTCTTATCATACATATGATATCATTGTTTAGGTCATCAACCTGAAGACATATGTCATTGAGAAGTACCCTTCTTTAGACATCTATCATGTTATATCTTCATGACACATCTAAACAAACATTTAGATAAAATTGCCTTTATTATTAATCAAATAAATTACAAGATATTCCATTACAATAATCATATGATTGGATCTCCGGGCATACATACCAACAATTATATTTTTGTTTTAATGATTGATTTGGATTATAAAGGCATGATTAGTTAGATAGACTTCCAAATCCTAAAGGAACAAGAATTTATGTTTAAATGATCATTTGGACCATAGACACTGTAATCATTAGACATGTTCTAGTAGTAATTTTTATATGTTAAGTGATGAGCTTACATTTTCTTCTTACTATAAGATAATGTGAACGTAACAAAAATATTCCACATGAATATACATATGATATTGTTTCCTCTTGACTTCCTGTTTTTTTTCCGAACTTCATGTGTGATGTCTATAATATCCTCACTAAGTGAGAATTTCAATTTTTCACCACATGAGTAGTGACAATTTTGAAATGTTTGGGATGTCATACCCTTGATTCCTTGCTTATATTTTCCCAAGACACAATCTTTTCTAGGTTTATATATGTCATCCCAAGTGCGTATATGAATGCTGATTTCTCCTCTATGTCACTCCAACTGAAATCATGACAAAAGGTATCGATCTCATTTATCAAAGTGCCTAGGATGGTGATTTTTGGATAGTAAAAATGATAGGTAGATAAGGTAAATATTGTTAGTTCCACTTGAGCAACCATAGAATGGAACCGGTTTATAAGTTTCCTTATGAGTTTATTGGTAAGAGAGGTATACATACTCTGATTCAATCTACAAGTTTAACACTAGAATACTAAGTTAGGTGGTAGAAGTTATCCTTACTTGATTCCCATACTAGAAACAATTCATATCTATTAGTCTCGGGACTTGTTAAGATGGCTTTAATGTTAATAAAGTTTGAGACTATAAATGTGCACAAATTCATCAATGGTCTTGCATGTGGCTTATGGTATTCAAAATCAATAAAGATGAAAGGTCATCAACAAAGATATGATGGGATACACCTATATCACTACATGAAATTAGAGGTTACCTCATTTTATGAGTTATCAAATATACAAGTAAGACCTTGTATTCTAACAATAAATAGGTAATGGGATAGACATCATACTGACTAATCCCATTAGTATCCCATATTTTTTAATATGACCCACCAAGTAGGAAAATGTGGTAGCTCACTGACTTGGGACACTCCTCCACCCAAACTAACCAAAAACATGCAAATCTTATGTTTTTGGAAATATGAAGAAGGTAATCCCTATTTTCACTGTGATAAACTTTTATATATGAATTTTGAAACACAATTTAGGATTATTGATATGATTGTGAGGTTATATGTTAGCTCATTTGAATGTATTAAATCTTCTAAAATATTTTGACCCATGACCAAGAAATTTTGGTTACTTATGATAATAATAGCTTGTAGACTACATACATTACAAAAGGATATTATCATCCTCACCATTGATGCACTTTGATTCATTATTCTTTATAAATTGGGTGACGAAGATATTGTTGACTCCTAGAGAAGTTTAACTTGTTCATAGAAATTAATGGTATCCATCTACCATGTGTAGCAATGTTTCGCATGTAATCGTTAAATAATTAACCAACAAATAAATATATATTATTTATTTATCTTAATTTAGAACTTCAATAACTCCTTTGGTGCCATATCCAGGAACAAGATAAAAATTTTTGCATACAATAATTTAAACGAGAGAGGAAGACATTATTAGATTGGTATAATAGACCTATTTCTAGAGTTTCAATAGTAGGGTTTTCTTCAAAACCCTAGAAACCACCATTTTCCCTAATCATTGGAAGCTAAAAATAAGCAATGAGGTGTTTATAGTTGCAAGTGCTTAAACAGTTGGAATAAGTTTTTTGGATAAAGACCCTTATACCCCATTTTAAAATTTACTATATACCTTTTAGAGGTTGCCCCAACCTCTTGTCCAAGTGGGATGAAATTTAGAAACACAATCTGTTTGTGATATAAGTCTCCACATGCACATATAATACGTTGACCAACTTGGGGAAGTCAAACAAACGCATTGTCAATCTTGTTGTCACCCAATTGACCACTTAGTACCACAAGTCCATGTCTTTTATTCACAAGTTTCTTAATCTTTAGGAAGTTGGTCCAGAATATCAAAACAGGTACTCACAATCATAGAAATACCGGCTTTATAAAATCCAAGCCCACTACACAAGGCTCTAGTAGAGTTTTACAAATGATGATTAGCCCCACATATCACCACTAGACTTAGCTGCACACTTTGTCCTCACTCACGTGCAAGCCAAGATCAACTTCTTGACTGGTCACCCATCCTATTACTACTCTGGACTGACCATGCCTAACCACAAAGTTATTTACTAGTGGGCTTCCTGAAAAGAACGTGCCCCTTGGTGATATGGGTAGTCATTATTTCAAGATAGTTTCATTTAAGGCTTCAAATAATGGGATGTTACAATCTCCCCCACCTAGACTCTTGACATCCTAGTCAATGTTCAACTGTATGGCCTATTAATATTTCCCTATTTTAGTGTAGACCCAAAATGGCCAATGGACACCCAACTTTCAGTCATGGAATACCAGCACAAGGGCAGATGCATCACAATGGATATCCCTTTCCAGCTTGCCTGCACTGCATAGCTTAAGACTGGCTTGCCAAAATGTCCATGTGGGCCTCACCTACTGGAGGGGTTATGGCTCTTATACAATTTGTAACACTTAGTTTCACCACCCAAGGATCTAGTAGAGTGTCACAAATAAAGATTGGCCCCACAGATCATCATTGGCCTTAACTGTGTGATTTTTCCTCACTTACACACAAGATGAGATCAACTTTCCAACTGCTCACCCATCTAGTACTACTCTGGGCTAAGCATCCTTAAGCATAGGATTTTTCAGTGATGGGCTCCCTAAAATAAAGGTGGTCCACCTTGGTGATATGGGTATTCTAATCATTCCTTTTAGAATAAAGGTGGTCCACCTTGGTGATATGGGTATTCTAATCATTCCTTTTAAGATCATTTAATATAGGGCCTCAAAGCCTTGGATGTTACAAGATCAAATTGACTGACTTGGGTCAATGTCTTACTACAATTGATTGACCATTCAACTTAGAATCCCTTTCATTATCATTGGTAAACACTAACCAAATCCTATAAACTATAACATGTATCAAACATAACCAATGCCAAACTTAGTTATATCATGTTGATGTGTTGTTATTATTCTAATACACTTATGTAGTTCATTGGATTACCATTTATTATTTCATGATTGAAATCCCTTTATTTGAGGATGAAGTTGTGTATAAACACAAATATGGTTTTTCATATGTCTTCCTCCAACTCTTAGAATTATTTCATGTTATGCTTTCAACATATTCCCATTTAAACGTTTCTAAAGTGTTTGAAGAAGAAAATTTCTAGTTATATTTATTAAATTAAGATGAAATGTTTATCTTTTGAGGTTAATAGCTAGCTTTGGACCAATGCAATAATTTTAGGATAGGGAAGGACCAAGTGATTTCATGGGAAAAAGAAAATTAGGGAGTTTTAATCCATGAAAAAATCATAGAGCAATAAAATCCATGAATTTAGATAATACTACTCTTAGTGAAAATGTCTATTAAGAAAATTGCCAATTGAGGATATAGTAGAGTTAGAGGTCAATTTGTATGTGGAGGAATAATAAGATAAAGAATTTTGTCTCAAGGTTCCATATTTATATAATTTAATAATGATTTTTGTGTTTGTCAACATCATGACCCATGATGCAACATTTTAGATTTTAATGGTCAACAATAGGACCTGACTTTATATGCATGCTTAGTTTGAAGGGTGATATTATCAAATCCATGGTTCTAGCCTATATCGTTATAGACCCATGGGAAATATTCTTTATAAGGCCGTAATTTAAGATTCATATTTGATGTGGATTGATAGGTAGCATGATGAATAAAAAGATGTCTCATATAATAACTTGTTTGTCAAAAGAGACATATCATTGGGTAGCATGATAATCTACTTTAATTTTGAGTCTTATTTAGACATTGAGAAGGTTCAATTTTAAGACATATCCCATGAGTCAATTGATACAAATGATAATTCAATAGTGCAATGGTCTATGTTTAGGTTGTAGGCTTAAACCTTTATAAATTTGAAAATTTTGATAGTCCACTTAATGGTCATGTTCTTAAAGTGATATATGACATGGAATAGAAGAATGTTCTACTTTAAAGTCCTACTTAAGGGGGTCATAACATTTTGTAGTGTTAAATAATGTTGTGATCCAAGTCAAGATAATACTCTAAGACTTGAAAGATCTATGTGCTATTAAATACCATAATGTTTTAGTTTAAGTACCTAGTCTACTACTAAAAAATGACATATGCATGTATTAAATCAAAACAAATATCTTAATTAAGGCCATAGATTCAGATGAATGTGGATTTAGCCATGTCTGTGGTAGAATGAACTTTGTTTTTTTCAAATTGGTTTGGTTTTATTTTTAACCTTTTTTATTCAAGTATTGTAATTTGGACTAGATAAATTGGATATGTTTCCATAGTTGCTTAAATTTGCTTAATTTGAACTGAATATGTATTGGTTACATTAAATTTAACTTGAATGAGTGGCTCACTTGAAATGGGACCTTAAGGTTTAGAATTTTTGTCGCATTGTTAGACAATTTGAAATGAGAATGACTTGAATTGATGTCATTATGAACAAGTTAATGGATACTGATGATCATAGATGCATACATATTTTTAGATATTTATAAGTTTTTTTAACAATTTTTAAGGGAAATGATTTTGACATTGAATCTCACAAAGATAAACTCAAGATATAAAACTATTCCTAGAAATTTTAGGCTCATTACCCAAAATATAATGAGGTTATTTTATCTTAATCGCTTTATTTTACATAAAAGGTGATCAATTTTTTGTCGAGGGTACTATAATAGCATATGAATTTGCATGGTGGTAGGACTTGACACTCCATTTGATAGAATTAATATTGACAAACACATTAATTATAAGGCTATCTTCTTCCTGATACTAGGATTAAAAAAAACAAGATACCAATCATATTGTAGCATGTCCCCTACCTTTGTTTAGAACCAGTATGTCGAGTCCTTTTGGATTTATCTAAGGTATCATTTAAGACTATTCCCATCCAAGGGAGAAGCAACAATTGGTTATCCCATGGCTTTGGATGTCATGATTATCTAGCTTTAATCGTGACTATTTTTAGTGACTACTTCCCATCCAATTGGTTTGAGGATCTATATGTAGATATACACAATGGGTCCTATGGTTAAATATCTTTGTGGAAGCATTTCATAACAATTATATATTCTTCATTCATTTCTACTTCTGTGTCTATAATTTGTATAATTTGTAAATTTATGATTATATCACTATTATAAGATCTATATATCTGTGAGTATATAATGAGTGTAGTTTTTCTAGGGTTGGAGTCCTTCATTGATGTAAACCTAGCAAAAATTGTTTAAGAAGGTTTCGATCTTACTATATCTAACAGTAAAGTGTGGATTGTACATAAAGGGATACATGTTACTGTTTCTTTGGTCAACCTATCCCTATAGTATACTGTGAATATAGTCATTGTAAACATTATCTATGAAATAATCATTTGAGGTAATACATGTCTCCATCTTAATTAGGAGTTACTATCCATAAAGTTATGCTCATATTTGACAGGTACACTCATCACAAATAATACCATGTAGACAAATTGTCTATGATGACCACATAAACTTAGCCGTAACTGACTGATTGTTTGTTGAATCCTAACCATTCAATGACTTCTCATGTGGAACCTTGACACGATTTTATCGTGCGTATAACGCAAGTGCATGTGTCAATGTAGTATAGGCCCTTGTGAGGCCCGAGTCGAACTCAGGGACACTAAATTATTGGTAGACTACTACTAACTACTCGCAATCAGCTAGACCAATAAAAAGGTTATGAGAGTTGTTCTTAAAAATAAAAGAAAAGAAAATAAAACAAAGCAATCGATTAAATGTTTAGTTTAATCAATTCAAATGGAGATCTTTAGGATTGAGGTTTCACCCCGGGTTTTTATTGTATGAATTTCCATATAGTTACTCAGGTTCATCTCTCAATCCAGATAGTGTCATGTAGTCAGAATTGCCCACTGTCGTGGTACAATTCACTACCTATGTCTAGTTCGGTTCCACCGTCATAGTAACCTATACCATAAACTAGGTGCATCAGAATCGACCTTTGCGTTTCCACCATTAACCTTACATCACCTTGTTCAAGGGATTTGTTAATTAATCTGAATTTCATCTCTTTTCAACTGTTAATTCTTCCTTCAAAGTAATTAAAGGAATTATATTATCATTATGGTGATCAAGCATAACAATATAATTGAGAAAATGAAGTCATACCACGGATTTAAGAGATAAACAATGAATTACTATGATAAAAATGTCAAACAATGCTTCCCCGGGCTACTCCCGATCCTAAAGATAGAGTGGATTAGCCCCACATGTTCATCTTAGAGCAAAACATGGTTGAAGAAAAGGGAAACATGGAGAAAAACGTGAATAAGTGATGAAACCCCTGAACGGAGAAGATCTAAGCATTCTTCGGTGTAGAATGCACGATCTACATCCTTTCGGCGGTGGACAACATCTTCTTCGGCTTTCGGAACGGATGGGGCATGCTTCTGGGCTCAGTTCTTCTCTCCACCTCTTCTCGGGACATGTGCAGCGGCTAATGATGTGATCCCCTGCTCTTGGCCGCCGTCATTAGGTATAATCACCGAGTTAGGTTGCAAAAATATCACAACCGTTGGCTTAGAGCCGATCTGAAACAAACTCTGATCTGACGGTGTCGATACCATCGACGCGGGTCGATGGTATCGACCCCTCGCGATATCGGAAAGCCTTCTTTTCTTTTCTTCATTGCGCCTGATGCTGACTCGATACCATCGACGTGGGTCGATGGTATCGACACCCTTAGGCGTCGGTTTTATCCCTTTTTTATTGCTGAATCTAAACGTGTCGATAGTATCGACTTTGGGGTCGATAGCATCGACTAGCTGGTCGCTGGAAACCTGATCATAAGTCGCTACCATCGACTTCCCTGTCGATGGTATCAACTCTGCGCTGCTCCTTGCGGCTGCCTGCTTATGGCTGTGTCGATAGTATCGACATATGTCGATGGTATCGACAGCTGCAGATATGTGTTTTTCCAGAAATTGCAAAACAAAACCACATAAGCCGAGATAAAACCTATTATTGTAATCATTTATGCTCAAAACAATAAAATAAGAGAGATTTGACATTGAGAAGGATCATAGACTAAAGTAAGTTAATGATTGAATATTAACCACCAAAGTGACCAATAAACGCATAAAACGTGAGTCAAACAAGTCTTTAAATGCGACTCAAAATCATCGCATCAAACTCCCCTAAGCTTGAACATTGCTCGTCCTCGAGCAACAAAGCTTTAGAATAGAATTGCGAGGGTCAACTAAAGACACATTATCACAACAGACATCACCATATGATCCCCACCAGACATTCACATTCCGGCCCTTACTAACCACAGAATGATAATTACCCTAAAGGCGACAGTAATCATCCATAAAAGATATCTACCTCAAAATTGATGAACACTATCATATAAGGCAGTTAGCAGAATAAAATTCTCCGGTTCAGACTCGGTGCATCTTGTGATCTCCTATCTACGTTGCTCGCCCTAACTACCATCTACATGGAAGCAGCTCTCCTGGTATTAACGAGTGAGGAGAAAATCACGGTGGCCTACCAATTCGAGCAACGGGTGGATGGAATGGGTGGCTCATGGAAGAAATGGAAGCATTATACGGTTTTAACATGCACAAAACATTAATGACCTAAATGATGCATATGCAAGTGAAAATGCCCTAATGCCTACATTTGGGTGGAATGATGCATGCACTATTATTCCATCTCAATGTGAGATGGAATATCTAAGAGAACTACATCATGTACTTATTCTTCTTAAAAGGCAGTGAGAACATGTTCCTTTCTCCCTCTCATTCTTACTTACTTCTTAATTCTTTTTTTTTTCTCTTTTTTTCCATATTTTTTCATTTGTTTTTCTCTCTAAGCCCTTATTTTCATAGATGACAATGAATCATTTGTTAGACTCACTTATTGCTGCATATCTAATACATTTGAAGCATTCAGAAGGTATGGAACAAGTTCATCACCTTTTATGTTTCAGAAGACATAAGATGCATGATGTACTATATGCACAAAAATGTGAATGCATCTACAAAATGACATGTATGCAACTAAATGACACACACCTAAAGATAATGTGCATGTATAACTATTCTATAATTTCTTTTTTTCATTTTCATGCAAAATATGTGAAAGTAATTGCAATGCAAAACCTACCTACATGGGATGCAATCAAAGAGATTAAAAACCGTAATATACTTCCTGTTCTTAAGGTGGAGTATGAAAACAACGGGGTGGATAGATTGCAAGACTGATTGACTGAACCTTTGGAAATTATTATGTGTCCCTCCTTACTGACCTGTATAGTAATTAAGAGGTTTCTCTCTCTCATTTCAAATTAAAGTCGCATTATCATTTGGTCATATTAGGTTCAAACAACCAATTCCATCCACTTTTCATGAATCATAGGAATGTACAGTTGTGATTTCCTGTTTTAGAGTTGACAAACCCAATTATTTCCTTAAGTTATGTGCTCAAAGTTAAACAACACAAGCTTGCAAAAAAACTAAAAATTTTCAAATTTTCCCCTAATTCCCATGTACAAGCAACGAGATGACACAAGACATTAGACATCCACAATTATACTAGATAGAGTGTGGATCCTACAAACAAACTAAAAACTAAAAGAAATAAATAACAAAAGACACAACAATAAAAACTAAAAACTGGGAAAAATAAAGGATAGAGATGTTCCAACTCCCCCCCTAAGCTTGAAATCGACTATGGCCTCATAGTCAAAAACAACATTAAAAGGTGGAGCAGTGATATCAATCATTCTTCAGGAGGAGGCGGGTACTGCGGAGCCATGGGGTCCCAAGATGGGTATTGCCCTTGAAAGCTCAAATCGTACTGGGGCATTGGTGGAGGTTGTGGATACCCCCCAAAATAATTCTGGCTCTAGTAATGATCGTAGAAGGGCTGCTGATGCATCTCCATCCGATGCAACCTGTCGTGGATGTGTTGTTGGTTGTCGAGGAGGAGGCGCTCATTCTCGAAAATGGCCCTCTGGTTATCTAACAACCGGTTCGTTGTATCTTGAATACTGACGTATGAAGATGTATGCTGCAGTTGGGTGTGCTGGATCTCTTGCAGCATTGTATACATCCCCTGCATGGGGTAGACATCCTCTCCTTGATGAGAGGGTTGTGGTGGCGGAGGCTGCGAAGAAGAAGATGCACCTGGATGCATGCGGGGACACTTCCAGGGTGCTACTCGTGCCCGAAGAGGAGTGCAAGCCTCCTCTTCCTCTTCATGCTCATCGCCTTCATCGTTGTAGTCATCATCACCCCCGTCTTCATCGGAGTCGTCGATGGCAATAACAGGCCATCAGAAATGCTGAGCTCCCTCAATGTTGAAGACAGGGTCTCGAAGCGAACATTCATGATATGCGTGATTAACATGGCAATGTGCATATGCCAAGCCATCACGAAGCAGGATGAGGTTGAAGCGGTGCAGATGTTGTAGGTTGACTTTGCTCCTGGTGGAAAGAGGAGTAAGCTGTGAGATATACAACCCAAGATAGACGACCAATGGTGTAATTAGCCCTCCAAAATGGATAGGAGCTTTCCTCATACTCCTTTTCATGGCTATCACGCGCGTCAAGAAGAACGCGCCCCAATTGCACTCCTCACGCTTCAGTAGTTTGTGTAGGAAGAACAAATCTGTCTCTTAAAACTTGCTGAGAGACAGGTCACTGCGAGCGAACAGTGTGGTACAGAGCTTGCGGTGAAGAATCTGCACATACGAATGCTCGAAATCCGCCAGTGCAGTGTTGTGGTAGCTGACGGATTTGCCTGGGGGCGCAGTCACGAGCTGGGCGAATATATCATTGTAGTTCATCCTGTTGTCTGGCCTTCGGTACTGGTAGTCATTATGAAACTAGTTATAAACTGAATTGAACTGGGCGAGAGTGAGGGTGTAGTTGTTGTTGTAGAGTCTGAATGACACCCGCCCTTTTCTCCACTCTCTGTCGGTGGCGATCAAGTCATTGGGCACTACATTGATGTCCAATGATGCCATGAACTCTGCCACGAGTTCCTTGTACGTCGGCCACTCGCCAAAGAAAGGTTGTCCGTCGGCATGGTACTACAGCTCGTCGGGCCTCCTGGATGTGTTTCTCGCCTGCCCCTTCAGGACGTAGGCGAGATAGTCATTGAACCCCAGGTCGCGGACCATAGTTCGATCAACACAACACGTGGGCTCAATCTTTCTCTTTGTCAGTTCCTCGAAGACCTTCCAGACCTCTGCGGAAGGATGGACAATCCTCGAACGAGGAATAGATGCAGTAGGTGGAGAAATAAACTCGGGGATCTCCATAGGATCTGCCCGTGAAGAAGATGCACCGGCTGTACGCACCATCATCGCCAAGAAAGAAGGAATAGAATATGGAGCTTGGTGAAGGTCGGAGAAGACAATCTCTGCTCGGTGAAGGCTTGGGGAAGTTTGCACTCCTTAGATGCTCGTAGCTGGGCTCCGGTCGCACAACTGGATGCACAACACAAGTGGAGGGCAAATGCTCTGAAGGTGTGACGTCATATGACAACCATCCCTCTCTTTTATAACCACGGCCAGCGCTGCTGTGCACCCTTCAATACCATTGACGCAGGTCGATGGTATCGACAGCTACAGCACAATCCGGTCTTCCGCTAGTATCGATAGTTGTCGATAGCCTGATGTGTTTCCCGGATCGATGACATGTCGATACCATCGACGGGTGTTGATGGTATCGACCCATCCCACAGATCGACTCTCTTGATGCATCGATCTCCATTGATTTCCTCTCGCGAATCGGTGACATGTCATGTCGATACCATCGACACAAGTCGATAGTATCGACTCTGCTTCGGGCAAACACCCTCGCGAGGCCCGGCTGCCACTTTTTGCCTGTAACCGGGTCGATATCATCGACAGGCCCGTCGATGGTATCGACTTCACTGAGACAAATTTCATCTGAATATCTTCAGGGATCTCGCGAGTATCGACATCCATGTCGATACTATCGACCCCGTTCTGGCGAGAAACCTGATGGTAGGTCGATACCATCGACGAGGCCGTCGATAGTATCGACTCAGAGAAATTTTTGCAGCCGCCTAACTGTGCCCCTGTCGATACCATCAACACAAGGGTTGATGGTATCGACCCTGCCTTAGTCCTACACATTGAACAAACGATCAAGGTAACTTGTTTACACTAAAAACAAAATTGAATCAAACTAACTTACAAATGTAAAAGAACTAAACAAAACTACCAATGGATGAGTTTCCTCCCAACAAGCACCCTTATTTAACGTCTTAGGCTAGACAAAATGAAGCTCCTCATGCATCCAGAAGCATAATGAGTTTGACCTCTTGCACTCTCCTCGTGTAATCCTCACCGAAGTACAAATTCAATCGCTATCCATTAACCAAAAATGTTGTCTCGCCATCACGCACCATGATTGCTCCATGTGGCCTAACCTCCTCTATAGTGAAAGGTCCACTCCATCGGGATTTCAATTTCCCGGGATGCATCTTCAACCTTGAATTGAACAAGAGCACACGATCTCCCTTCTTGAAGACACGCATCTGAATGTTTCGATCATGAATCAGCTTCGTTCGCTCCTTATAAATCTGCGAGCTTTCATAGGTATTCATCCTCAGCTCGTCGAGTTCATTTAGCTCTAGCAAACATTTTCTTCCTGCCTCATCATAGTTCAAATTCAGCTTCCTCAGCGCCTAGTGCGCCTTATGCTCCAATTCCACTGGCAAATGGCAGGCCTGACCAGAAGCCAACCTAAAAGGCGTAGTGCCTATAGGTGTCTTAAATGTCATCCTTTACGCCCACAAAGTGTTCGGTAGTAAGGTACTCCAGTTTGTTCTCATCGAAGCTACAGTGTGCTCCAAGATCTTCTTAATCTCTCTGTTGGAGACTTCCACTTGCCCCTGTATCTGCGGGTGGTACGGGGTACCAATGTTGTGCTTTACCCCGTACTTTCTCAACAATACCGTGAACTTCTGATTTTGGAAATGTGTACCTCCATCACTAATAATCATTCTTGGTACACCAAACCTGCAAAAAATGTATTCTTTGATAAACCTGCACACTACAGTGGCATCATTAGTCCTAGTGGGTATTGCCTCTACCCGCTTCGATACATAGTCAACAACTAATAGAATGTACAAGTTAGAGTTGGATGACACAAAGGGTCCCATAAAATCAATACCCCACAGATCGAACACCTCGACCTCTTGAAATACTTTGAGGGGCATCTCCTGTCGCTTTGAAATGTTACCTGCCCGTTGGCAGGAATCACATTGCCGCACATAGTCATATGTGTCCCGGAATAAAGTAGGCCAGTAAAGGCCGCTCTCAAGTACCTTGGCCGCCATTCTGGAACTAGCATGGTGTCCATCAGTCGGTAGAGTATGGCAATGACGAAGGACACTTTCATATTCCACCTCCGGTACACACCTGCACAACACACTGTCCCTGCACTACTTCAACAGAATGGGGCCATCCCAGAAATAATATCGCAAAGAATGGAAAATTTTCTTTTTCTCTTGGTCTGTCCAATAATCTGGGATAATTTTGTAGGCAAGATAATTTACAATATAAGAGAACCATGGATCTTTAGATTTAACAGAAAGAAGTTGTTCATCAGGAAACATCTCGGTAATGGGTGTATGCACATCCTTCTCATCTACCCTTTCCAACCTAGAAAAATGGTCCGCAACCACATTTTCTATTCCCGCCTTATCTTTGATCTCAATATCAAATTCTTGTAACAGTATGATCCACCTAATCATTCTAGGTTTGGCATCTCTCTTTTCCATCAAGTACTTTATGGTGGCGTGGTCCGTCCATAACACGACTTTAGATCCAACAAGATATTGCCGAAATTTTTCAAAAGCAAAAACTACGGCAAGAAGCTCTGTCTTAGTTGTCGTGTAATTAAGTTGTGCTTAATTTAATGTTTTGTACGCATAGAAAATCACAGCGGGTTTATTGTCCACACGTTGTCCTAAAATAGCCCCCACTGCAAAATACGATGCATCACACATCAATTCAAACGACTTTGTCCAATCCGGTGTTTGCACAACCAGAGCAGAAATTAATTTTTCTATAAGCTTATTAAATGCATGTAAACACTTTTTGTTAAAATCAAACACAACATCCTTCTCCAGCAACTCAGACAATGGTTTGGCAATTTTTATGAAATCTTTTATAAAGCGGCGATAAAACCCGACGTGACCTAGAAAACTCTGTACCCCTTTCACCGAATTCGGTGGGGGTAATTTGGAAATAACCTCAATTTTCACCGGATCTACCTCCAACACTTTGCTAGACACTTTATGTCCAAGCACGATCCCTTCGCTAACCTGTTGGGTTTTAGGGGAGACAGAGAAGGCAGCGGAAAAAAAAAATTCTCCCCAAACCCATACCGAGGAAACGCGTCAACGTCTATATAATAGGAAAGGATGGTTTGCGGAATCATACCTTGTCCCGAGGCTTGCTCGGCGACAATACCTCGCGCAATGCGCGGTCTTCATCTCCGGACTTCGACGGTGTCTGTGCAGCTCCTGGTCGCACCGGGACTGACAACTCCTACTCAAACCGGACTGTCGGATGACAGTTGTCCTCCTAAGCGGCAGTGTCCTCCCGCCTCTGTAGTAGTCCACACGGACCACCTGGAACTCCACTCTCCTTGTCCCACAAGGAAGTGGAAGGAGTCACACCCTCCTGTTGACGTACTAGTCGCCAACACACTCTCCTGCCTCCTGTTGCAACTGCAGTTGTCCTTCCCTTGCTACACCTCCCTTTTGCGGGAAGCACTTGCTCGGGCTCTCTCACGGTTACCAAAACCAGAGAGAACGACAACTTGCAGAGCAACTGGTTGCACTGAGATATACTTTGAGAAGCCCCCAATACCCCTATATATAGGAGAGTCATGGGACAGGGTTCTCCATCCCAGGCAATGCGGGACTAAAGCAGGAGTAGAAGGGTTCGAGAATTTTCCACAAAAAGCAACCGGTTCGCAACTTGAAATGATCGGTTCACAACTGAACCGATCGGTTCGGCCATTGAGCCGATCGGTTGGACCTGAGCCGATCGTTTGGAGCACTCCAACCGATCGGTTGGTGCCCTGAACCGATCGGTTCATGGTCCTAATCCGGCTCAAAAAGACTTTCCTTGTTTCTTTCCCAATTAGTATCGAATACCAATATTATTCCCAATCGAATTGGGCAATTTGAAACGAAAGGAAAATCCTTGCCGACATGACTTTCCCAACTGGTCGGTTGCACCAGTTGAGCCGATCGGTTCAACTCTTGAACCGGTCGTTTCAACCTGGGCATGAGCCGATCGGCCTGGACACTCCAGCCGACCGGTTCAGCAACCTCAGTCGACCGGTTCATCGCATGAACCGATCGGTTGGGAGCATAGTTTGGGCAAAATCAGTCAATTGCGATTTCAATCAATCCGATACTCCAATCAATGCATCCAACACCTTGAACCATATGATATTAAGCCATCGACTGATTGAGTGTTTAATTGAACTACTAAACTCCTTTAGTAATCAATCTAAACATTGCTTTGTGGACAAAACTCCTCTTCCAGGTTAAATCCTATGTGTGTGACCCTGCAGGTCCATTTCACGTTGGCAGTGAAAGTCCATAACACTTATGACTTCACAAGCAAAGAGCAGTGCCTAGTCACACATCAGTGCTACCCAAGTGAAAGTAGAAAGTTGGAGAACAACTTTCATCCTACAATCCGTGAATGGTGTTACAGCGAATGTATAATTCCTTTGTCACTGATATCCCGAATGAACTCGAGGCATGGAACAGTCATCCTGTCAACGTTCATTCACTTCCTTGATCTCAGAGTAGACTAGAAGAGATATGTATGACATCAGTATCATATACTGATTCACACATGCGTGCACGCCTTTTTCAATCCTACTCATCAAGTGGCCATGGATATCAAACTCCCTCGGGAGGGACAAATCCCATATCTATCACTCACCCCTCAAAAGCCCCATGTGTCAAAGCCACCCAATCATCACCTTTATAACAACCCATGTTTCAGGACTGCGTTTGATGATGTCAAAGTGTGCCCAACGACATGTGTTGAGTGCAGTGATTTCAGGTCTAAGAATCACACTCACCACCATCACTGTGAGTACTGACTGTGACTACCATCTCATGGTTCCATGTGTCAAACTCACGGTGGGTCTGTCCGGTACCTTGTTCTCTAACAAGTACCTATGTGTTTGGTTTGATATCTCTATATCATGACTAATGAGATTCTGTCATCAACCAACACCACAATCTAGTCTTGTGTGTCATTGTTGTCTATCTACCTTCCACAATGACATCCGACTAGGGACATAACAAGAATGTACAAACTCTTAGCATCCGTATGATCTCATCGTTCAGGTCATGAACCTGAAGGCATACGTCATTGAGTACTGTCATTCTCTAGACATTCAATCTATTCTATCACTATCTCATATGACTGAACCAGAAAGAATTGGAAGCTCGCCTTTTATGTTTATCAAATCAATCTTATTGTATCCCACCAATCATCACATGATTGGCTCTCAGGGCATACATACCAACATACTACCACTTGCACTGCGAGCCAATCACCCTTGAATCATATTCATAGTGATCTTCACATGTTACTGTGCTCTAGTTCCAACATAGTGAGTAATGGCAACACCTTGCCAAAGTCTATATAAATTGCATGTCTCTCATCTCTTCGCTGTACGTCACACGTATGAGATGGAGTTGCCGTAATATGCGATCTTGTATTCCATTTGCTAACCTTTAGCCACATTGCATGATCAAGGATTCCAGACTTGTCATCAATGAGTGGAATATAAGTTCATCTCATGAACTTTCAGATCCATATAGTATCCACTGATGTTCACTAACACATAGATACTCGTCTTTTCCCCTTTTAAATGGCTTTATTGGAACACTTCCAATTATCAACAAACATTCACTTTTATACATCTCATGTATATATATTGCGATTAATTTTCTGTCATTTCGGAAGTTCACATCAATGTAACTCTTTACATCGAACTCTTCCTTATCTCCATAGAACTAGTACTTCACAAGCACTTATCAAGTTCTCATGGTATTCCAGTAACTCTTACTAGAAATAGACAGACATCCACTCGTCATGTCACACATACGAGTTATCAGGATGAGTACATCATATTGCCATGTCCTACATACAAGATGATGAATGCATTTTATTCTTGCCATGTCATACATGCAAGATAATGGGATGATTACATACATGATAGATCCATATCTATTCTTAGTGTTCCATTCTTCATAAGAATTGGACACTTGGCCCTTGGGATACTAACTCCATGTAACATGGACAAGTTTTCTCCCACTGAATCTGTGCATACTGAACACTTCAGTACAGATTGCCAATGTATGCTTTCTCTTTCCAGGTCAAGAGATTTTCGAGAACTATCTCTATAGATCTCTATTCCTATCACATAGGAAACATCTCTGTCTTCCTTAAAGATAATTTCCACATTCGGATTTCCATTTTAGAACAATTTCATTTCACATCAATATGTGGAATGTGAACACGCTCCCACTAAATCACAGATCCCTTCTTTATCTTTGACATATCAGTCAAACCTTTTGACTATATTATCAAAATAAAGATCCAATTTTGAGTTGCTTGTACTCAATCAATCACATTGATTAGTCCATTGTAACTTATAGACTTCATTTGCATTAGTGGATTCATAAACCTTATAGGCCGTGTCATGTACACATCCTGGTTTTATTCCTCGTAGGAATGCGGTTTTAGTATCCATATGCCAAATGTCTTAGTCATTAAGTTGCAATCAACAAGCATCATCCTTGTCAAAATGTTATCCATGTGTCTTAACACTTAAGACTTATTTGCACTTATGGATATGATCCAATGAGTGCTACCATCAAGGTCATACCTTATGGTTCACATGGAAGTCATTTAGAATGTAATGGTTTTAAACCATAACTCAAGATTCGGTTCCTCATATTCATCTTGATAGTTGACTCATCACATGAACAACTCATCACATAGATAATTGAGGTGTATATGTTAAAGATATAAGAACCCACAACCCTTGTGATTCTTAATTTCTTTTATTAGTGTAGGGTATTCTTTTATTAAGAAGAATTCAGTTATTTGATAATCATTCTCTAACTCCTTAGAGTATGATTCCTTCTTGATTCAGACATCACCATGCCTTAATCATGAGTTCACTGTGATACACTATCATAATCACTCATAAGGATCTCAAACATTTGGTCCAAGTATTTCATTCATTGATCTCATCAAGAATTAATACTTTACCAAATTTGTACTTCATTTATGATAATCTTGAACACTTCAAGATATTCATATTGGTATTTCTCTAAACACCATTTGAAGTATTAACATTTATTCCAATAGGTATGTAAATACATCACATGTATTATACCTAATAGGATAATCACTCTTCCACTACTTTAGTGAAGATTGATTAATCATGTCCAAGATATTCATGTCCCTTACTGGTTCTCTAACCAAAAGAGTCTAGTTTTATCCATCACATGGAAACTAGAAATGAATTTCTCATGATTAATGCTAATTAAATTGTTTGAGTTATCTATAACTTTTAGGTATCATGTTATCTTATGCATATCAAATATCACAAGATAAATAAGGCATTGCCACAAAGATCATATCTTTATAAATTGAAACATCTCTTTATTAATTGCCATCATTGTCATACAATATGCAAAATAAAGTGTTTCTATCTATTGGCAAGTATGAAATAGCAGTTCATAACTGTATTACATGCCTTATTTGCTGAAAATAAACTAAAGTATTCCTTTCTATAAAGGCAACACTTGCCCCAAGTGAGAATGCTTTACACTTTACATCTTGATATCATATATCTCAAAAGTGTTACAAGTTTACTTTCATGACACCTTTAAGTAGAGGTTTCAGTCGCCTCCTTCTTCTTTTGTTCTTCCAGATAGAGAGGACAATTCCTTTTCCAATGTCCTAGCTTTTGACAATGGTGGCAATTTCCTTTCTTGATCACGCCTCCCTTGGCCTTGAGAGCTGAAGATGGCTTGGACTCCTGGCTAGCTTCAGAACCTTTCTTAGCTTTGCCCTTGCCCTTGCGCTTGGACTTGCCTTTCTTGCTCATGATCACCATCACAGACTTAGGCTTGTCCTTCTTCATCTGTAACTCGGCTTTCCTCAACATGCCCAACAACTCTGACAGTGGCCTATCAAAGTTGTTCATGTTGTAGTTCATCACAAACTGACTGTAAGATTCTGGCAACGATTGTAGTATCACGTCAGTAGCCAACTCTTGGCTCAGTGGAAATCCCAGTCTCTGTAGGTTCTCCACATACCCAATCATCTTGAGTGTGTGAGGACCAACTGGATCTCCTTCTGTCATGACGCACTTGAACAACGCCCTAGAAACATTGTACCTCTCTTGCCGTGCCTGATCTTCATACATGTTCCTGAGATGCAGAATCATCTCTATGACACCCATGTTCTCATGTTGCCTCTGCAACTCATGGTTCATTGAAAATAGCATCAAGCACTTTGCATCAATGGCATCATCAGAATGCTTCTTGTAAGCATCCCTTTCTGTCCTTGGTGCATTGGGAGCGGGTTCCTCTGGAATTGGAGTATCCAGGACATAGAGCTTACGCTCTTGAGTGAGAACAATTCTCAATGTCCGATACCAGTCGTGGAAGTTTGTCCCATTTAGCTTGTCCTTGTCAAGGACCGATCGCAAAGAAAAGTTGTTGTTGTTTGTTGCCATTTGAACTAAAAAAGGAAAATATGCAATTTTAGTCCAAAACTCATTTTTGACTTATTTGATTGATTTGAAAATTTGACGATATAATTAGGCCTTTAATTAATTATCGCTCCCACTATTTTACTTCAAATTGATAGCCCTCACCATCAATTCAGAAGATTGCAGCGTACAACCTTCTAGTGGGCAAGATCCTGAAATCCTCTAAGTCATGGACCAGCTAGGGCTGTCACCCACAACATAGATCTCTCAGGTAGGCAACTTTTGCCAATTGCATCATATGCAACTCTTGATAAGATGTCATATACAACTCCTTGCAATGATCATCTCCATGCCTCAAGGTACTAGATCCCATCTAGATCACCTTGTTAAGTCCGACCCAAAGCAAACACGATGAACATGCACCCTGCTAGGGCAGACCCACACATTCATCCTTCACGCTTCCACGAGGTAGACGGTGCACCATGCTAGGGCGTGCCCACACTTGGTCGAACAAGCTTTTCACGTGTGTCGCATTTGGAAGGCATCTAAAACTTAATATTTTAATGAGGGATTTGGTTCTATATACATATACATATCCAATCACCACAATACATAGTACGTATCACATACATGCTATATCCCACAAAAAACATGCACAAACGATAAAAGCGATGATTATGGCCATCCTAATGTGATTCCTCGAGCCAAGAGGAATCACGGTCATCTAGGTCTACATCACATGCAACCTGTACAAGATGAACATCTGTGCCTTGCCTTCCGAGTTGATCAACTCATCACATGAAAGATCTGTACTCTCCAGCCGGTCGTCTGGGTGCCACCAGCCGATCGGTTGGCTCCTCCAACCGATCGGTTCGCCTGGTCATCGTGCATCTCGTCATGTCCGCCACCCGCTCGTCTCGCTCCTCGAACCGGTCATCAACCGATCGGTTCACTCCTTGAACCGACCGTCTGGAAGGTCAACCGATCGGTTCACTCCTTGAACCGACCGTCTGAGCAGTCGTCTTGATGTCCGCCGGTCTTTGACATAACAGGAAATAAAATCCTATTCTATTTATTACATTGCTTTAAAAGGAAACCCCGAGTTACATTCGGGGGGAGCAAAGGTAGGAAAGAATCTCGAATTATTTCGAGTTACATCAGGAATAAAAGAGGGAAGATCGGTGCACAGACTGAGATGTAAGCAACCACAAACAACTATACACAGATAGGGGTTTATAGGCCATAATCACGCTACACACATCCACCACAAAACTTGTTTAAGGGCGACGCGTATTGAGTGCATTAATAATACATATCATATATGTAATTAGGGATTTGTGGATTTAGGATTGGACATGCATAAAGCCGATATTATTCGCATCATATGCAATAAATAAAGGCGACAAACTAAAATCGATCATATCGATATTCCTAAAATATAGAACAGCTGACGTGGCTCTGATACCACTGTTGGGTTTTAGGGGAGACAGAGAAGGCAGCGGAAAAAAAAAATTCTCCCCAAACCCATACCGAGGAAACGCGTCAACGTCTATATAATAGGAAAGGATGGTTGGCGGAATCATACCTTGTCCCGAGGCTTGCTCGGCGACAATACCTCACGCAATGCGCAGTCTTCATCTTCGGACTTCGACGGTGTCTGTGCAGCTCCTGGTCGCACCGGAACTGACAACTCCTACTCGAACCGGACTGTCGGATGACAGTTGTCCTCCTAAGCGGCAGTGTCCTCCCGCCTCTGTAGTAGTCTACACGGACCACCTGGAACTCCACTCTCCTTGTCCCACAAGGAAGTGGAAGGAGTCACACCCTCCTGTTGACGTACTAGCCGCCAACACGCTCTCCTGCCTCCTGTTGCAACTGCAGTTGTCCTTCCCTTGCTGCACCTCCCTTTTGCGGGAAGCACTTGCTCGGGCTCTCTCACGGTTACCAAAACCAGAGAGAACGACAACTTGCAGAGCAACTGGTTGCACTGAGCTGTACTTTGAGAAGCCCCCAATACCCCTATATATATAGGAGAGTCATGGGACAGGGTTCTCCATCCCGGGCAATGCGGGACTAAAGCAGGAGTAGAAGGGTTCGAGAATTTTCCACAAAAAGCAACCGGTTCGCAACTTGAAATGATCGGTTCACAACTGAACCGATCGGTTCGGCCATTGAGCCGATCGGTTGGACCTGAGCCGATCGTTTGGAGCACTCCAACCGATCGGTTGGTGCCCTGAACCGATCGGTTCATGGTCCTAATCCGACTCAAAAAGACTTTCCTTGTTTCTTTCCCAATTAGTATCGAATACCAATATTATTCCCAATCGAATTGGGCAATTTGAAACGAAAGGAAAATCCTTGCCGACATGACTTTCCCAACTGGTCGGTTGCACCAGTTGAGCCGATCGGTTCAACTCTTGAACCGGTCATTTCAACCTGGGCATGAGCCGATCGGCCTGGACACTCCAGCCGACCGGTTCAGCAACCTCAGCCGACCGGTTCATCGCATGAACCGATCGGTTGGGAGCACAGTTTGGGCAAAATCAGTCAATTGCGATTTCAATCAATCCGATACTCCAATCAATGCATCCAACACCTTGAACCATACGATATTGAGCCATCGACTGATTGAGTGTTTAATTGAACTACTAAACTCCTTTAGTAATCAATCTAAACATTGCTTTGTGGACAAAACTCCTCTTCCAGGTTAAATCCTATGTGTGTGACCCTGCAGGTCCATTTCACGTTGGCAGTGAAAGTCCATAACACTTATGACTTCACAAGCAAAGAGTGGTGCCTAGTCACACATCAGTGCTACCCAAGTGAAAGTAGAAAGTTGGAGAACAACTTTCAATCCTACAAACCATGAACACTCTAAAATTTGATCAATGAATGGGAGAGGAAAATGATCCTTAAGCATAGCAACATTCAATCTATGGTAATCTATACATACATGCCACCCGGTTACCAGACGGGTCATGACTGGCTCATTTAACAAATTATGTGTAACAGTAATTCTCCCCTTTTAGGGACTACCTGTGTAGGACTCACCCACGTCGAGTCGGATATAGCATAGATGATACCTGCAGAAAGGAGCTTGATCACCTCCTTCTTGACGACCTCCATCATGCTAGGATTTAATCTGCATTGTGGCTGAATTACAGGTTTGGCTCCCTCCTCGAGCCGAATCTTGTGTTGGCACAATGTAGGGGAAATCCCCTTGATGTCCACAACCGACCACCCGAATGCACCTCGGTGGTTCTTCAGCACGATCAACAGTTGATCCTCCTCCTCAGCACTCAGATATGCCGAAATGATTACTGGAAGCTTCTCACCCTCAGCTAGAAATGCATATTTCAAATGAGGTGGCAGTGGCTTCAATTCTAAATCTGGCGGGCTGATCAAGGATGACTGAAGCGGTGGTGGGAGTTCTCCAAGGTCTTCATAGTACCTTGCGTAGAAACACGGCAGCACCTGAAGCATCTTGGCGCAGTCTTGTAGTGACTTGCTTCTCATCCAATCATGTGTTATATTAACTAGGCAGGCTTCAAGAGGTAGTTCTGGATATGGATTGAAGACAGAACTTGCTATGACCTCATCTTCAGTAGAAGAAGGGATGTACTCCTCTTCATCATCTGGAAAACCCACAACCTTGGTGAGAGAAACAACTTTAGTTTGTTCCATAATGTCCACAGCTAGTGTCCCTTTCTCCACCTTAGTCATCACATGAGACATATCTAGAAATGGCTTACCTAGACAAATAAAAATATTCTGATCAAAGTGCTTCATCATGCAGAATTGCTCCTTTACTTTAGATTGTGTTGTGCTTGAGGGCATGGCCATTTCAAACCGATCATCAGTGATGCCCAAGGTCAAACAACCTCTCCCCATCTCAAGTATCATGTCAGCAGTGGCTTGGAAGGGTCATCCAAGGAGTAACTCATTGCCCTGTTCATCTTGCATTTCCATTACAACAAAGTCTGCTGGAAATACAAACTGATCAACTTTCACCAACACATCTTCGCAAATGTCGTATGTCTTCACCACAGAATTATCCTCCAACTGTATTGTCATATTGCTTGGCCTTGATTCTTTTAGTCTCGGCTTCTTGAATGTAGAGAGAGGCATCTGGTTTATACTTGCCCCTGAATCACAAAGTGCTTCACCAAATTTCACTTTACCAATGTAGCATGAAATGTTGAAGCAGCCCGGATCTTTCCTTTTAGGTGGCAATGTGCCCATGATGAAAGCACTCACCTGTTCCTTAAGAACCACAACCTCAGTATCTGGGATTTTTCTCTTCTTTGTAATGGTGTCTTTAAGAAACTTGCCGTAAGAGGGAATTTGCTCTATTGCTTCTAAAAGAGGAATGTTGACAGAAAGCTTTCTAAAGCTATCTAGAAATTTCTTGAACTGAGTGTCCACTTTCTTGGCTTTCACACTATTGGGATATGGGACCGGGACATTCTAAGCCCTCTTATGTGGCGGCACATATGGCATCCTCTTATGTGTCTCCTCCTCAATGATGACGGGTTTTGTTGCAACATCTTCTACCACATCCTCTACCGACTCGGTGATTGGGATCAGAACCTCCTCTGTGGCCTCACCTGTGTTTTATGAATGGGGTTTGCTTGGTTCATCGGCCCTGGGGTTTAAAATCTTCTTACCTCTCCTTAGCAAGATTGCCTTAGCCTGTTGGTTTCCTCCTGGAATGTTTGTATTACCCGGAAAGCCTTGCTGCGCTGGCTTCTTTAGATTTGCTATCTCAGCTACCATTTGCGCCAAGGATGTCTCTATCGTCCCCATCTGAGCCCCATGGCTTTGTAGGGTCTGCCCGAATTGATTCATGAATTCCCCTTGTTGCTTGATCTGCTGACCAAACGTGCTCATTAGTTCTTGATTTTTCTTGATCACTTGGTTGAGCAACTCAGTGCTCTTATCCTCTGGCGCCGGTTGGGGTTTTGCGTCGGGGTCCTGTAAGAAATTATTTGGGTCCTTCCAGGAGAATTTCTTGTCTTTCCTCCATGAGTAGTCATTGTTTTTGTACCCCTGCTGTTGGCACATGAATTTTACTTGAGCTTCATCCTCAGATTCGACATCTTCTTTTGCAAGTAGTTTCTTGGCGAGAAGGTCCATCTTCTCATTTAGCTATTTGATGGCCTTTGACTCTCCTATAGCTCGAACATGCTCTACGGTGTCTCTATCGCCCCAAGATTGCTTCTTAGCCATGTTCTTCAAAATTTCCCAACACCTCGTGCCTGTGTTGTTTAAGAAGAAACCTGAACCCGTGGAGTCTAAGTTACTTCTATCATGCTCGGAAAGAGAAAAATAGAAGATTTTAACCTGCTTCTCCTTGTCAAGCCCATGATGCAGGCACCTCCTTAGCATGATCTGAAACTGTTCCTAGGTCTCAGAGTAAGTCTCTCCTACTTTCTGGCTGAAATTATGAATTTTTCTGATCATATCATTTGTCTTCTCGGGCGGAAAGAACCTTTCAAAGAACACTTCCACCATGTGGTTCCATGATTCCACATACTCATCATCAAGATTATGTATCCATTCTTGTGCATTTCCTGCCAGAGAGTTGGGAAACAACTTCAAATACAACGTCTCCTGTGGAAACATGTCTATCTTGATCATATCACAGTTCTCCACGAACTGGCTTATATGAGTCACCGGATCTTCATTTTTAAGCCCATGAAATGCATTTGATTTGACCAAATTTATTAATGCAGGATCAATTTTATAAGTTGGAATATTGATTGCTTGCTTCTTTATTGGCCCCTTTGAAGCGGATGAGGAAGAAGCTTGTATCTTCTCCCATATCGTCTGCTCTTCTGCCATGGCTTCTTGTTCTGAGTCAGAATCTATTTCGTCTGGTTGGTCTTGAATATAGTTATCCTCATCATCTGGTCCCGGTAGTGGAACCTCTGGTGATTGCTGCGTGTAGTCAGTGCTACGCATCCTCACCATGCACCAGTACCTACAAGATGATAATTTTAGTTCAGCACTGTGCTAGATGATTACAATAATATGAAAGATAAAACTTTGAATTTATAAAATGATAATAAAATAATAAAATAAAAATGTGGCCTAGAATGGCCACTTACATCACTCATAGTGCTGACAATTGCCGTGTCCCCGACAACGGTGCCAAAAACTTGACACAATTTTACCGTGCATATAACGCAAGTGCACCCGTCAATGTAGTATAGGCCCTTGTGAGGCCCGAGTCGAACTCAGGGACTATAAATTATCGGTAGACTACTACTAACTACTCGCAATTAGCTAGACCAATAAAAAGGTTATGAGAGTTGTTCTTAAAAATAAAAGAAAAGAAAATAAAACAAAGCAATTGATTAAATGTTTAGTTTAATCAATTCAAATGGAGATCTTTAGGATTGCGGTTTCACCGTGGGTTTTCATTGTATGAATTTCCATATAGTTACTCAGGTTCATCTCTCAATCCGGATAGTGGCCTGTAGTTAGAATTGCCCACTTTCGTGGTACAATTCACTACCTATGTCTAGGTTGGTTCCACCGTCGTAGTAACCTATACCCTAAACTAGGTGCATTAGAATCGACCTCTGAGTTTCCACCATTAACCTTACATCACCTTGTTCAATGTATTTGTTAATTAATGTAAATTTTGTCGCTTTTCAACCGTTCATTCTTCTTTCAAAGTAATTAAAGGCATTAGATTATCATTATGGTGATCAAGCATAACAATATAATTGAGAAAACAAAGTCATACCATGGATTTAAGAGATAAATTATGAATTACTATGATAAAAATGTCATACAATGCTTCCCCGAGCTACTCCCGGTCCTAAAGATAGAGGGGATTAGCCCTGCATGTTCATCTCAGAGCAAAACATGGTTGAAGAAAGGGGAAAGATGGAGAAAAACATGAATAAGTGATGAAACCCCTGAACGGAGAAGATCCAAGCGTTCCTCTGCGTAGAATGCACGATCTACAACCTTTCGGCGGTGGACAACATCTTCTTCGTCTTCCAGAATGACTGGGGCATGCTTCTGGGCTCCGTTCTTCTCACCACCTCTTCTCGGGACATGTGCAGTGGCTAATGACAAGATCCCCTGCTCTTGGCCACCGTCATTAGGTATAATCACTGAGTTAGGTTGCAAAAATATCACAACCGTTAGATTAGAGCCGATCTGAAACAAACTCTGATCTGACGGTGTCGATACCATCGACGCGGGTCGATGGTATCGACCCCTCGCGATATCAGCAAGCCTTCTTTTATTTTCTTCTTTGTGCCTGATGCTGACTCGATACCATCGACACGGGTCGATGGTATCGACACCCTTAGGCATCGGTTTTATCCCTTTTCCGTCGCTGAAGCTAAACATGTCGATAGTATCGACTTTTGGGTTGATAGTATCGACTAGCTGGTCGTTGGCAACCTGATGATAAGTCACTACCATCGACTTCCCTGTCGATGGTATCGACTCTGCGCTGCTCCTTGTGGCTGCCTACCGGTGGCTATGTCGATAGTATCGACATATGTCGATGGTATCGACAGTTGCAAATATGTATTTTTCCTGAAATTGCAAAACAAAACCACATAAGCCAAGATAAAACCTATTATTGTAATCATTTATTCTCAAAACAATAAAATAAGAGAGATTTGACACTGAGAAGGATCATAGACTGAAGTAAGTGAATGATGCAATATTAACCACCAAAGTGACCAATAAACGCATAAAACACGAGTAAAACAAGTCTATAAATGTGACTCAAAATCATCGCATCAAACCTCCAACCCATTCCAGATGCAAACTATGTCATTATACAAATTAACAGTGAGATATAGTTGATTATATATTAATTAAGGTTCTCTCATTTTGTTTCACTTCTATCACATTATGCTAGAACAATTTAGGATTTCTAAATGGTTTTAGGCCTCAAAATACCATTCATGGTCCTTCCATCAGTGGACCGCCATTTATATTAATGAACTTAACCTTATGTGGAGACTCCATTAATGATTTCACCTTTGTTTGAAAGGAGACTTTTGCTAAAATTTAGAGGGGTGAATTCAGGATTGCAAAATGTCCAACCCTTACGGTAAAAGTTGTGATCCTTTTCTCATTGACCCATTTTACTAGTTTAAATCATATATTCTCCTACATTTTGTAATTAATACCCCCTTTTTATAAGAGTGTATTATTATTAGATGGACATAAGTTTAAGAATATTGTTCATATTATTTTCTTGATGTTGGAACCTTCATGTAGTAGAAATGTTGGAACTAAAAGATGTTGGAACTGGGATGATAACATCGTCATTCATAGTTAGTGCTTAAATAGTGTAATGGGGACCACGGAACTGTTGCTCTTGCATCCTCTTTTGAAAAGAATATTTTTATAATTTTTGACATCTAACTTTTATAAAATGCATCCAAAGGATTATGTAAAAAAAGTCTCTATAGTAGGAAGTTTATAACTCAAACTATGCCACTCCCAATAATCAACAACACCAGTATTGGTCCCAAGATTCCGTATAAACACTATTCTCAAAACCCTAATCACAAATAACAAACAAGAAATTTAATAAGAATACTTATCATTTGAAGTTTATTAGATTCAACATTCACGTTTCATATAATCATTTCTCACATAATAATTCATTGAATCTCCAAATAATTCATTTACAAATTTCCATTAGATGATATTTAACAAGTTCAAAATACATACAGAATAATTTCATATTACAAATCCATACGTTGAACAAAATATACACCCAAAACTCTTATCCCAAAGACCCCATTACAGGAAGCACTAGACACATCTAATGGCTAGTTGTCACCTAGTTGTGAGGTCACCCAACTTGGTAATTATGTTGAGAAATTGATAATTTGGTTACAGTACCTCATTATTTGTTCATTAGTTGATTAGCCAATGTCTAAGAGAGCATATAAGTAAATAGTAAGAATATATGATTTCTTCCTCTTTCTTGAAGTTAGGGCAGATATGGGCTGGTTGATTAGATATTATTGTATGCAACATATATAACTTCAACATTTTACTTGGTAAGAAATAAATATAAAATAAATATGCCATAATAATATGAATAAGAAGACAATGTACAATTGACTTTTCCATTTTATTATTTTGAAATGAAACTACTTGACTTTTACCTACTGAAGTATGAGTATCTATGGTATGGTCATGTGCACGACTCATCGCTCATGCCTTAGGGTTCATCCAGATAAGCCAAAAATAACAAACACAACACATATCCACCATAGGGTTAGGTAGGATCCTATAGTGTTACTACCTCTATTCTCATTTATCATCATTATCCTGACATAGAGTGGATTGGGGTCTCTATCCCTAATTATCATATCCCCAACTCAATAAGAGAGTTGGGGTATCACTCCCACCTTTTTGGGTTCTCATAACCCTACATGGATTAGTCATCAGGATCACATTTACTCTAGGTCTTCTACAAATGGATTTTATCCATTGTAAGATAAGACTTTTTTAACCCTAGCATGAATATTGGGGAAGGCTTACAATGGCACCATTCTAGATGAATTAGGATTTGTCTTTCACTATTAAGAAACTTAGTCATCATAAGGATTTCAAGCATAAAGTGTGAAGTTGTGCTCATGAGAATTAAATTAGAAGGACAGGACCTCTACATTAGAAACATCACAACATGAAATTTAGGATAAAACATTGAAACTCAATGACTTAGGCTTCCATGATCACATATGTCATATACTGCATTAAAGATCATAATCTTCATTCGGTCTGGATACAACACATCACAGACAAGGCTAGAATAGTAAAACTTATAGTCGAACCACATACCACTAGGGCTCAAAGTTTAGAAGATGGAATCCTTCAATTTTAGTTTTTATTCATTATTTAGGGTAACATCACTGCAAACATGCATGGGAAATATGAAACATCAAGACTATAAGGTTGCTCACACATTTCCATAGCACGAGACAGTTTGAAGAACAAGTTCCAGATCTAATTCTGATGAAAGGTGTAAAACTTACCCTTTAAATCATTGCTTCTAGCATGATAAAAGCATAGAAAATCAAATAATATCAGTGTATCTACTTACATCCAAACAACAAAAAGGAAGAAGAATATTCAAATCCTTTGCATGACCTAGCATGAAATCTATCCACAATCTATGCTCAATACAAAATCAGCCTCAGATAAATCCATCTACCCAATGGAAAGTGAGTTTTTACATGAATAAAGAATATGGAAAAGGGTCAAACTTTTGTTTTTATAAGATGGATGAATTGGAGAACAAGATTTAGATGTGAAGGAAGATGAAAAATACAAACACCAAACTGACCATGAACCATTTTTGCAAATGCAGAATCAAAACATTCTAGGTTGAGATCTTCATAGAATGATCAAGCTTTGTTTCTAGTCCCTCCTATTACCCAAAATTTCCGTAGAGAGCTTCCATCAATTGAAACATAAATTGTTGCAAATTTGAATAACAAAATAGATACAGATCGATCATATGTATATTCTTCCTAAATATTTAGTGAATTATGTAGATTTAGAAGAACTATGTCCAATACATAGCACAATTGGTTGTTATCGGTAAAGGCATAGAAGAAAAAAATAAAACAAAATTATGTGTTATGGGACTTGAAAAACCTGTATGTTTTGATGCAATTGGATAAATTTTCAAACCTAGAGAACTACATTAGCTAATGTGCTAATTAGAAGCAATAAAACAAGTCGTGAATATGTCCTTGATGAAATATTCCTAATTCCATGAAGTCTCATGATTCCACTAAAGTCTATCTAATTTCACCAAAATCTACCCATATTCAGGCATCTTGGCCCAATTGGTCACAAGCCCAAAACTACATTTTGAGCATGATTATTGTTGTTTTGATTCTTTAAAGATATATTCACTTGAAAAGATGCTAAGTTAGTAGATTTTGTATTAAAAAATAGGAATTCATGTCATATATGTTATTATTTTACTTAAGCCAAGAGAAAACATTAGTATCAAACTAGAGTAAGAGTGCATTCAATTACTATAATCAATCATCATAACTCATGGAATATATAAATTTAAACAACATTACACTTAATCATTGACACATTATGCAAATTAGGGTTTATTATTCACTACTACACACTTTGACTAGTTCTTTACTTAGATTTATGGTATTTATTAGTGTGATTGCATTCATCATACAAGAAACATGGTTAAGCAAATTCACTTTGATTCCACCATGAAATTGAGGTTTTATGTAAACTCATATGAGAAGATATTAGGCTAGGCAAGAAGGCTAATCTGGGTATAGATCAACTAGTGTTTTGGTCATTACCAATCCTCCCTCCCTTAAAAAGCATCATCAATACAAATTACCAACATATAGAACATGTAAAGAAGTGACTTTGAAGAGTGTGTCATACAAATTGGTCATAAAATCCTTTTTGAATGGATAACCCTAGAGATCCAAATATCAAATCTGAAGAAGTACAATATGGTAGAATCACATTCCTATTTGCATATGACAGATGTTGTTTAAGAGGGATATAAAGTTGTCAGCAATACCCAAAAGATATTAAACACAAATTGGAGGAAAAGGTCATTGTTTGCTTCACAATAAGCACCGTACTTATGATATTTTTTGTGGCCACATCAAATGCTTCCTAGCCTGAGTTAAAGTTACTTGAAATATGGATAGACAATGAAGAAACTTTAGTAAGATCAACACAAGTGTTCTTTCCACCATTCTAACTAAATGACAAGATTCCTGCATGTCTCTAAGTGTGAGAACCATCATGACGAGTCACAAGAAATGTCACTAGAGCTAGGTGAGGGTGAACACTCTTAATCTAGTCTTCAAAACTTAGAATAACTCAAGGTTAACTTTCCTAATCACATCCTCAAACTCCCTCTACTCTATGGTGCCTTGAAAACACCTTTAGCATAGGTATATCTTGTTTCCTTAGCCTCTGAACTTTCCTATTCATAATCTACACTAGCCCTTTTCCATAACTAGCACGATCAAATATTTGCACATCTGTTTGTAGAAAAACCTACCTGAAGTAAGGGTGACACTTCCTCACTGTAGATACGTGATAGGCGTCATGTAACTACAACTCAGGTGATAACTATAACAGTAGGAAAATCACTAACTCCCATCAAAATAGGGTAAGGCTGCTCACCTTGGGGTCAACGTATGCTTACAAGCTTGAGTATTCCCTTTTAAGGTGATACTTTCATGAAGACATAATCAACCACCTTAAACTCTAGAGGTATATGTTGACGTAAGTGTTACTCTTTAAAAGAGTGAAATCACCCCTTTACTAAAAAATTGAAGAATTGGCATCCATTCCAAACACTCTCAGAGGTATGATGGAATGGGCATAAAATTTTCAAATTTATTTAACATTGGAATACAAAAGACCATTAGAACGTAGCGGAATAAAAACAATAACTGACTATATTCAATTTCATAAAAATTTTACAAAAATACATCAAATTCTCCCATTAGGGTTTACATCAAGACACACAATCAGGATCTAGATAGAGGGAAGTCTAGACTACTACAATCTTGTCTCCAAGCAACATCTCCAAGAGCTAGGTCCATGTTGGAAGCTATGTTCTCCTTGGTCATGTTCAACACCTCGATCTAAACCTGGGTGGTTGGGAAATCACCCAACAAGAGAGAGAAATACAAGGTATGCATCAAATAATGAATAAGAACAAAAGATAAGGAAATAACATGAAAGTAAAGGCTAAGATTTCATCATAAGATGAATAGAACAATATTATGAGGCTATATATCAAAGAAGCTTGCCATTAACAATTATATCAAAAAGTATTTGCATTGTAAGATAATTATGTCTACCTAACTAAGTAGGGTTGAGGCACCTACCAGACCTCTAACCTATAGGTGAGGGGAGAATAAGACATTCCCAGTCACCTACAAAATTATATAGGTGAGAATAAAACATTCCCCAGGGCGATTATTTACATGCCATCTGTGGGTGGTTGTACATAAGTACCACTGCTTTAAATTAAATAGAACATAAATCCACATGCTAGAAAAGTAGTCATGGCAAGAGTAGTCATAATATTCAATAAGCATGGTAGTGGGGTATAAGACAAGAAGAAATTATAATCTAATTTGAGGCATGAACAACAATTGGATTCAAGAATAGAATATTTAGGGTTCATTTAAGCCTCATTAGGGAAATATAGGGTTTAGCTACAATTATCCCAACATAGGGTGTAAGGAATACATATACATAAAGATGGATTGCAAATACATAAATAGGGATTGCACATACATAAATAGGGATTGCACATACATAGCACATACATAAATAGGGATATCACATACATAGCACATACATAAATAGGGATTGACATACATAGAATATACATAAATAGGGATTGCACATACATATCACATACATAAATAAGGATTGCACATACATAGCACATGCCTCTCTTTCTGATATCAATTACTAACTTTCACCACTTTATTTGAGTCCCAGTTCCACTTGGCCTATTTTCAATGTATTAACATGTATTAGAGTACATAGTGCACATTAATATATAGAAATCCTAATTTTAGAAATTTTTAGCAAAATTCGGATTTAACTTTTGAAAATATCACCAATGAACTTATTAGGTTCTCCTGATGAAGAAAACATATTCTTATGTTAATTTTAGAGTTATGATGATTAAGATGTAATTTTTATGGATTTTATGCATTAAATTCATTATACAAAAATCACCCTTCGTCAAACCATGAAATCAGACTTTAAAAAATATTTTTATTATATAGAGATTAGTTTTCCAATTCTAAATCATATTTATTTACCAAATTTGGATAAGCAATTTAGAAGATACAAATTTTTCAATACTGACCAATAGGAAATTGCCACATCATCAAACCGATCGAGATTATTAAAGAGAGAGGGAGAGGGAGAAAACACCATTTGACCCATGATCAGGTTTGATGTTTCTTAGATAACCAAACTAGATATTGTAGAGAAGATAAAATAGCAACAAACCAAAACCTTAGAAGAACATGGTAAAAAGAGACGGAAATCATCGATTTTAAACATAGAAGCAAGAGTTTTAAGCATGTACTAAGCAATATATGAGAAGGGGGTTAACAAAACTTGCCTCTAGGAATTTAAGAAGGTCCAAATAGAAATGATCCCGAGATTATAACGTATGTTTGCTCCAAGATAAGCTCATTTCTTGAGCAAAGATCACCTTCTCCACTTTAGAGGTGCAAACCCTAGCAAAAGAGCATGGAGATGAGATGTTTTAGGGTTTTAAGTGGAGTTTTACCATGTATGGTCATGGTTATAACCTAGAAGAAGGTTTAAGGAAGACTAAAAGTATGAAAATAGTGAAGGAAGGGAGGAAACTTACTAGTTTTGGTTGAAATTACCAAGGAGGAGCTTTAGAAACCCTAATAGAGCAATTTGGAAGCCCTATGAGCCTTCTTCACCAAGGTAGGCTCCCTCAATTACCTTGGGACCGAAACTTCGTCTCCAAATACAAAAGGAACTATTATCTAAGCTATAAGAAAGAAAAGGAGAGCAAGAGTTTTCGAATTGTGAGTTGGAAAGGGGTATACATGGCTATATAAAGAAAGAGGTGAAGTATGAGGTATCTAAGGGACTTTCCATGTGTCTTTATCCTAAGGCTTGACGGCCATGCAAGAGGACAACTCATGGACTCTTCTTGGATATAAAAATTCGGTACTAAGAGCACATAGATCCTTCTAGGCCAACCTCACCATTTTTCAAGAAAGAAATAACCTCATTGGTTGATAGCTTTTAATGATAAGCACCTTTATAAAGAGAGTAATCCCTATAATGCCCTTGGAAAGAAATACCATCAAACCAAGGTGAAACTAGGTTATCCAATGGTTTTAAATCTCTTTAATGGTAAGGGAATATCTAAGGATTAAAATTCAGTAGATAATTTGCAAAGAAAACCTCCCAATTGGGTAATTTGCATAAAAGTCCAGAATGTACATATAATTGCATAACCTACACAAACAACATCCAAATTGGATCAAACTTCATCCACAAGTTATATTTGTTGTTTAGAATATACATTTTCCATTATTTATATATTTTGAAGTTATATAATCACATTATTCATGACTTATGCCTTTTACTCATTTTTTCTCTCCTAATCTTATTCTAATATTTCAAGGTGGTCCAAATTAGATGAAATTTGACATGTATGATAATTTTGATATGTAGATTTCGAATTTGAATTTTGTTTCCTATTTTGAGACTTCTTTTTATGAGATATTTCATATGGCACATTAACGACCCATTATCTAAATTGTTCATCCAATTAAGTTTATTATCTTCATATTACCACTAAAATGAGTTATGTGGCATATTTTATGTTTTCAAATTACATAAAAAATTAGATTAAGCTTTAGAGCACTTAATTATAGTAATTAAGCTTTCACTGAGGTATTTGTGCATAAACCCTTCCATTAGTATAGTTAATGAATAAATGTTCATTGAACCACTATAAATTCAACTAATTAAATAGAAAGTTTAATAAGGATAGAAATGAAAGGAAAAGATGGGAAAGAGGGTCAAAAGACAAAATTTCAAAATTCAGTATGTTACAACACCACCCCTTAAAGAGGATTTTGTCCCCGAAATCACAAGCAAGAAGGGAAGGGAGAGTGTCCAACATCTCATCACAAAATATCAGGTTATTTCCCCAACCTTAACTTCCACCAAACAATTCATCAACATATACTCCAAAAGCATCTCAACATAGGTTAGGTTCTCAAGGATCACCTAGGTTCCATTATTTCGATATTCTTTTTGGGAGATTTAACATTATTTAAATTTTTGGCTCATTAAGATTATATTCATTATGATATCACATTATAACCATTATTTTAATTATGTCATCTCATAATAACTTCATTACCAAGGAAGTTATATTTCATTATCATCCATGAAACATCGCATATATATATTTCTCATTTATCTTACTAAGAATTTTAGCAAAATTATGGGTTACTCAATTCTCTCAATATACTTGATCATTATCCTTAATATTTTGAGCTTTGACTTCATTATCCTTTTACTATCACCACATTAAGTTATAACAAATTATTTTGCATGAAATATTCATTTTGTTATTAAGTCTTCATTCAATCCAAATTATGTCACATCAATTACATATATTTATATTAAACGTTATCTCATTGCTGCATTATCTTTATTTATCACACTAATGTCATCATTAATCATTTTCTCATATTTAATTATATTATTGATTTGCACATTTATGTGAATGATATCACTTCATATTCATATTGAAGCCACTCCTTGTATTTTAATGATCAAGGTGATGCATATTACGAATTGATTCACATTAAGTGAATAATCGTGTGTGTATTAGATAACAAGGTAACATACCATGCATTTCATATTGATGACTTGATTAATATGTGATTATATGATTATATATATCATTTATGTGTATCAAAGTATGTTAATTGATTATGACACCTAATGTCATTAATGTATCATGAAAGGTGTTAAGGATGTATATGCTAAGGTTAGATGATTACAACTTAGGGTTTAGGTTAACATGATCATTATTCTTCATCTATACATGCTTAGTATGCATTAAATACAAGATTAGGTTACAATTATCTTGATTGTCATTTCATTAGGGTTTATTGGTTTATGACATGGTCAACATCATGCCTATCCATTATTAGTATTAAAATGTGAGTTACTCTTATTATGTGCATTAGATATTCATTAGGGTTTAAATATATGAACTATTCATTAGATGATCGTTATATGTTCTTTTGGATATAAAGAAACATGTGGTTACAACTATAACTTGTTTGGTCAAAACTAAGGATTCAAGCACACTAACTTTTGAATTAGGGAGTTAGGGTTTCTAAAGTCAGAGTAGCTATATTTTAGTATGTTACATGACTCCATTCCCTTGGCAAGGATTTCATCCTCAAAATCTAACTACCCAAACATCATCAAACCAACTACTCTCCACCCCTTAAAAGGTTTGACCTACCAAGCAAAACCAATATAGAGGTCAAAGGGTGAGTCTAACTAGACCATATACAAGATACATCATGCTTCACTGTGCACTCTGATTGCTTACTAAACACCAAACATCAAAGTCTAGGTTCTAGGCATAACTATCCAAACATGTGGTTATATGGGTCATAAGGGAACTATTTTGGGTATCCATCCTCAAACAAGTCATCATACACCTAAAAGTTAGGGTTCCCAAAGATATACAACATAGATGTCTAAGGTCACTATTGCCTAAAAGCAAACTATTTTAGACAATCCATTTCAGCTTAGGCCAGGCCGATATCATATGGATCTGGGAGTCCTCGTAAACCAATAAAGTGGCATGAAGGAAAATATTGCCAGCCCCCAGAACCTGGTTCTTTCTTGACACCTTTGCTTCAACTTCATGCCCTAATAGTTTACTAAAGGAAAACTAAACAACATCAAGTTATGCATATTTTAGTTAAGAGTATTTTAGAGTTTTATTCATCATGATACTAATGTGGAACTATATGGTCCTAAATTAACCTTTCATCATTTATAGATCAACTCTAGGGAAACCCTATCACCAAAAGGAACTATGTAAGGCAGGGATTCTAATTAGGGAGACAAAACTGAAATAGTCAGATTCTGACTACCATGGGCTCTGATACCATGCTGTAAAAGAGTAAAATCACCCCTTTACTAAAAAATTTGAAGAATTTACATCCATTCCAAACACTCTTAGAGGTATGATGGAATGGGCATAAATTTTCCAAATTCATTTAACATTGGTATACAAAAGACCATTAGAAAGTACAGGAATAAAAAAAACTGACTATATTCAATTTCATAAATGGTTTACAAAAGTACATCAAATTCTCCCATTAGGGTTTACATCAAGACACACAATCAGGATCTAGATAGAGGGAAGTCTAGACTACTACAATCTTGTATCCAAGCAATATCTCCAAGAGCTAGATCCATGTTGGAAGCTATGTTCTGCTTGGTCATGTTCAACACCTCGATCTAAACCTGTGTGGTTGGGAAATCACCCACTAAGAGAGTGGAATACAAGGTATGTGTCAAATAATGAATAAGAACAAAAGATAAGGAAATAACATAAAAGTAAAGGTTAAGATTGCATCATAAGATGAATATAACAAGAGTATGAGGCTATATTACAAAGAAGCTTGCCATTAACAATTATATCAAACAGGATTTGCATGTAAGATAATTATGTCTACCTAACTAAGTAGGGTTGAGGCACCTACCGAACCTCTAACCTATAGGTGAGCAGAGAATAAGACATTCCCAGTGACCTACACAATTATAGAGGGGAGAATAAGACATTCCCCAGGGAGATTATTTACATGCCCTCTATGGGTGGTTGTACATAAGTATCGCTACTTTAAATTAAATAGAACATAAATCCACATGCTAGAAAAGTAGTCATGGAAAGAGTAGTCATAATATTCAATAAGCATGGCAGTGGTGTATAAGACAAGAAGAAATTATAATCTAATTTTATGCATGAACAACATTAGGATTCAAGAATAGAATATTTAGGTTTCATTTAAGTCTCATTTGGGAAATATAGGGTTTGTCTACAATTATCCCAAAATAGGGTGTAAGGAATGCACATACATAAAGATGGATTGTACATACATAGCACATTCATAAATAGGGATTGCACATACATATCACATACATAAATAGGGATTGTAAATATATAGCACATTCATAAATAGGAATTGCACATACATAGCACATACATAAATTGGGATTGCACATACATAAATAGATATTGCACATACATAGCACATACATAAATAGGAATTGCTCATACATAGCACATACCTCTCTTACTGATATCAATTACTAACTTTCCCCACTTTAATTGAGTCCCAGTTCCACTTTGCCTATTTTCAATGTATTAACATGTATTCAAGTACATAGTGCACATTAATATATAGAAATCCTAATTTTAGAATTTTTAGAAAAAAATCGGATTTTACTTTTGAAAATATCACCTATGAACTTATTAGGTTCTCCTGATGAAGAAAACATATTCTTATGTTAATTTTAGAGTTATGATGATTAAGATGTAATTTTTATGGATTTTATGCATTAAATTCATTTTACAAAAATCACCCTTCGTCAAACCATGAAATCCAACCTTAAAAATATTTTTACTAGATAGAAATTAATTTTACAATTATAAAACATATTTATTTGTCAAATTTGGATAAACGGTTTAGAAGATATGAAATTTTCAATACTGACCAATAGGAAATTGCCACATCATCAAACCGATCGAGATAATTAAAGAGAGAGGGAGAGGGAGAAAACACCATTTGACCCAAGATCAGGTTTGAAGTTTCTTAGATAACCAAACTAGAGATTATAGAGAAGATAAAATAACAAGAAACCAAAACCTTAGAAGAACATCGTAAAAAGAGATGGAAATCATCGATTTTAAACATAGAAGCATGAGTTTTAAGCATGTACTAAGCAATATATGAGAAGGGGGCTAACAAAACTTCCCTATAGGAATGTAAGAAGGTACAAATATAAATGATCCCGAGATTATAAGGTGTGGTTGCTCTAAGATAAGTTCCTTTCTTGAGCAAAGATCACCTTCTCCACTTTAGAGGTGCAAACGCTAGCCAAAGAACATAGAGATGAGATGTTTTCGGGTTTTAGGTGGAGTTTTACCATGTATGGTCATGGTTCCGACCAAGAATAAGGTTTAAGGAAGACTAACAGTATGAAAGTAGGGAAGGAAGGGAGGAAAGTTATAGTTTTGGTCGAAATTACCAAGGAGGAGCTTTAGAAACCCTAATAGAGCAATTTGGAAGCCCTATGAGCCTTCTTCACCAAGGTAGGCTCCCTCTATTACCTTGGGACAACAACTTCATGGAAACATACAGAAGGAAATATTATCTAATCTATAGGAAAGAAAAGGAGAGCAAGAGTTATCTAATTGTGAGTTGGGAAGGGGTATACATGGCTATATAAAGAAAGATGTGAAGCATGAGGTGTCTAAGGGACTTTCGATGTGTCTTTAGCCTAGGGCTTGATGTCCATGCAAGAGGACAGATCATGGAATCTTCTTGGATATCACAATTCGGTCCTAAGAGCCCATGGGTCGTTCTAGGCCATCCCCACCATTTTTGAAGAAAGAAATAACCTCATTAGTTGATAGCTTTTAAAGATAAGCACCTTTATAAAGAGGGTAATCCCTATAATGTCGTTGGAAAGAAATACCATCAAACCAAGGTGAAACTAGGTTCTTCAATGGTTTAAAATATCGCTAATGGTCAGGGAATATATAAGGATTAAAATTCAGTTGATAATTTGCAAGGAAAACCTCCCAATTGGTTAAATTGCATAAAAGTCCAAAATGTACATATAATTGCATAACTTGCACAACCAACATCCAAATTGGATCAAACTTCATCCACAACTCATCTTTGATGTGTAGAATATAAATTTTACATTATTCTCATATTTTGAAGTTATATAATCACATTATTCATTACTTATGCCTTTTAGTCATTTTCTCTCTCCTAATCTTATTCTAATATTTCAATGTTGTCCAAATTAGATGAAATTTGACATGTAGGCTACTTTTGATATGTAGATTTCGAATTTGAAGTTTGTTTCCTATTTTGAGACTTATTTTTATGAGATATTTCATATGGCACATTAACGACCCATTATCTAAATTGTTCATCCAATTAAGCTTATTATCTTCATATTACCTCTAAAATGAGTTATGTGGCATATTTTATGTTTTCAAATCACATCAAAAAGTTAGATTAAGGTTTAGAGTACTTAATTATGGTAATTAAGCTTTCAATGAGGTATTTTTGCATAAACCCTTCCATTGGTATAATTAATGAATAAATGTTCACTAAACCACTATAAATTCCACTAATTAAATAGAAAGGCCAATAAGGATATAAATGAAAGGAAAAGATGGGAAAGAGGGTCAAAAGACAAAATTTCAAAATTCGGTATGTTACAAAACTCCACCCCTTAAAGAGGATTTCGTCCCCAAAATCACAACCAAGAAGGGAAGGGTGAGTGTGCAACATCTCATCACAAAACATCAGGTTATTTCTCCAACCTTAACTTCCACCAAACAATACATCAACATATACTCCAAAAGCATCTCAACATAGGTTAGGTTCTCAAGGATCACCTAGGTTCCATTGTTTAGATATTCTTCTTTGGAGATTTAACATTATTTACATTTTTGTCTCATTAAGATTATATTCATTATGATATCACATTATCACTATTATTTTAATTATGTTATGTCATAATCACTTTATTACCAAGGAAGTTATATTTCATTATCATCCATGAAACATCATATATATATATATATTTCTCATTCATCTTACTAAGAATTTTAGCAAAATTATGGGTTACTTAATTCTCTCAATATACTTGATCATTATCCTTAATATTTTGAGCTTCGACTTCATTATCCTTATACTATCACCACATTAAGTTATAACGAATTATTTTTCATGAAATATTCAGTTTGTCATTAAGTCTTCATTCAATCCAAATTATGTCACATCAATTACATATATTTATATTAAATGTTATCTCATTGCCGCATTATCTTTATTTCTCACATTAATGTCATCATTAATCATTTTCTCATATTTATTTATATTATTGATTTGCACATTTATGTGAATCAAATCACTTCATATTCATATTGCAGCCACTCCATGTATTTTAATGATCAAGGTGAGGCATATTACGAATTGATTCACATTAACTGAATAATTGTGTGTGTATTAGATAACAAGGTAACATACCATGCATTTCATATTGATGACTTGATTAATATGTGATTAGATGATTATATATATCATTTATGTGTATCAAAGTATGTTAACTTATTATGACACCTAATGTCATTAATGTATCATGAAAGGCATTAAGGATGTATATGTTAAGGTTAGATGATTACAACTTAGGGTTTAGGTTAGCATGATCATTATTCTTCATCTATACATTCTTAGTATGAATTAACTACAAGATTAGGTTACAATTATCTTGCTCATCATTTCATTAGGGTTTATTGGTTTATGACATGGTCAACATCATGCCTATCCATTATTAGTATTAAAATGTGAGTTACTCTTATTATGTACATTAGATATTCATTAGGGTTCAAATATATGAACTATTCATTAGATGATCGTTATATGTTCTTTTGGATATAAAGAAACATGTGGTTACAACTATAACTTGTTTGGTCAAAACTAAGGATTCAAGCACACTAACTTCTGAATTAGGGAGTTAGGGTTTCTAAAGTCAGAGTAGCTATATTTCAGTATGTTACACGACTCCATTCCCTTAGAAAGGATTTCATCCTCAAAATCTAACTATCCAAACATCATCAAACCAACTACTCTCCACCCCTTAAAAGGTTTGACCTACCAAGACAAACTACTCTAGAGGTAAAAGGGTGAGTCTAACTAGACCATATACAAGATACGTCAATCTTCACTGCGCACTCTGATTGCTTACTAAACACCAAACTTCAAAGTCTAGGTTCTAGGGATAACTATCCAAACATGTGGTTATATGGGTCATAAGGGAACTATATTGGGTATCCGTCCTCAAACAAGTCATCATACACCTAAAACTTAGGGTTCCCAAAGATATACAACATAGATGTCTAAGGTCACTATTGGCAAAAAGCAAACTATTTCAGACAATCCATTTCAACTTAGGCCAGGTCGGTATCATATGGATCTGGGAGTCCTCGTAAATCAAGCAAGTGGCATGGAGCAAAATATTGCTAGCCCCCAGAACCTGATCCTTTCTAGACACCTTTGCTTCAACTTCATGCCCTAATAGTTTCCTAAAGGAAAATATAAACAACATTAAGTTATGCATACTTTTGTTATGAGTATTTTATAGTTTTATTCATCATGATACTAATGTGGAACTATAGGGTCCTAAATCAACCTTTCATCATTTATAGATCAACTCTAGGGAAACCATATCACCAAAAGGAACTATGTAAGGTAGGGATTCTAATTAGGGAAACAAAACTGAAATAGTCAGATTCCGGCTACCATGGGCTTTAATACCGTGTTGTAAAAGAGTGAAATCACCCCTTTACTAAAAAAATTGAAGAATTGACATCCATTCCAAACACTCTTAGAGGTATGATGAAATGGGCATAAATTTTCCAATTTTATTTAACATTGGTATACAAAAGACCATTAGAAAGAAGTGGAATAAAAAAATAACTAACTATATTCAATTTCATAAAAGGTTTACAAAAATACATCAAATTCTCCCATTAGGGTTTACATTAAGACACACAATCAGGATCTAGATAGAGGGAAGTCTAGACTACTACAATATTGTCTCCTAATTAAATTGAAAGGCCAAGAGGGATAGAAATGAAAGGAAAAGATGGGAAAGAGGGTCAAAAGACAAAATTTCAAAATTCGGAATGTTACAACACTCCACCCCTTAAAGAGGATTTCGTCCCCAAAATCACAAGCAAGAAGGGAAGGGTGAGTGTGCAACATCTCATAACAAAACATCAGGTAATTTCTCCAACCTTAACTTCCACCAAACAATTCATCAACATATACTCCAAAATCATCTCAACATAGGTTAGGTTCTCAAGGATCACCTAGGTTCCATTATTTAGATATTCTTTTAAGGAGATTTAGCATTATTTACATATTTGGCTCATTAAGATTATATTCATTATGATATCACATTATCACCATTATTTTAATTATGTTATGTCATAATCACTTTATTACCAAGGAAGTTATATTTCATTATCATCCATGAAACATCGTATATATATATATATTTCTCATTTATCTTACTAAGAATTTTAGCAAAATTATGGGTTAGTCAATTCTCTCAATATACTTGATCATTATCCTTAATATTTTGAGCTTCGACTTCATTATCCTTATACTATCACCACATTAAGTTATAACGAATTATTTTGCATGAAATATTCAATTTGTCATTAAGTCTTCATTCAATCCAAATTATGTCACATCAATTACATATATTTATATTAAACATTATCTCATTGCCGCATTATCTTTATTTCTCACATTAATGTCATCATTAATCATTTTCTCATATGTATTTATATTATTGATTTTCACATTTATGTGAATCAAATCACTTCATATTCATATTGAAGGCACTCCATGTATTTTAATGATCAAGGTGAGGCATATTACGAATTCATTCATATTAAGTGAATAATTGTGTGTGTATTAGATAACAAGGAAACATACCATGCATTTCATATTGATGACTTGATTAATATGTGATTAGATGATTATATATATCATTTATGTGTATCAAAGTATGTTAACTAATTATGACACCTAATGCCATTAATGTATCATGAAAGGCATTAAGGATGTATATGTTAAGGTTAGATGACTACAACTTAGGGTTTAGGTTAACATGATCAGTATTCTTCACCTATACATTCTTAATATGCGTTAAATGCAAGATTTGGTTACAATTATCTTGCTCGTCATTTCATTAGGGTTTATTGGTTTATGACATGGTCAACATCATGCCTATCCATTATTAGTATTAAAATGTGAGTTACTCTTATTATGTGCATTAGATATTCATTTGGGTTCAAATATATGAACTATTCATTAGATGATCGTTATATGTTCTTTTTGATATAAAGAAACATGTGGTTACAACTATAACTTGTTTGGTCAAAACTAAGGATTTAAGCACACTAACTTCTGAATTAGGGAGTTAGGGTTTCTAAATTCAGAGTAGCTATATTTCAGTTTGTTACATGACTCCATTCCCTTGGAAAGGATTTCATCCTCAAAACATAACTACCCAAACGTCATCAAACCAACTACTTTCCACACCTTAGAAGGTTTGACCTACCAAGCCAAACTAATCTACAGGTAAAAGGGTGAGTCTAGCTAGACCATATACAAGATACATCATGCTTCACTATGCACTCTGATTGCTTACTAAACACCGAACTTCAAATTCTAGGTTATAGGGATAATTATCCAAACATGTGGTTATATGGGTCATTAGGGAACTATATTGGGTATCCATCCTCAAACAAGTCATCATACACCTAAAACTTAGGGTTCCCAAAGATATACAACATAGAAGTCTAAGGTCACTATTGCCTAAAAGCAAACTATTTTAGACAATCCATTTTATCTTAGGCCAGGCCGATATCATATGGATATGGGAGTCCTTGTAAACCAAGAAAGTGGCGCAGAGGAAAATATTGCCAGCCCCCGAAACTTGATCCTTTCTAGACACCTTTGCTTCAACTTCATGCCCTAATAGTTTCCTAAAGGCAAACCTAAACAACATTAAGTTATGCATACTTTTGTTATGAGTATTTTAGAGTTTTATTCATCATGATACTAATGTGGAACTATAGGGTCCTAAATCAACCTTTCATCATTTATAGATCAACTCTAGGGAAACCATATCACCAAAAGGAACTATGTAAGTCAGGGATTCTAATTAGGGAGACAAAACTGAAGTAGTCAGATTCCGGCTACCATGGGCTCTGATACCATGCTGTAAAAGAGTGAAATCACCCCGTTACTAAAAAAATTGAAGAATTGACATCCATTCCAAACACTCTTAGAGGTATGATGGAATGGGCATAAATTTTCCAAATTTATTTAACATTGGTATACAAAAGACCATTAGAAAGCAGCGGAATAATAAAAATAACTAACTATATTCAATTTCATAAAAGGTTTAAAAAAATGCATCAAATTCTCCCATTAGGGTTTACATCAAGACACACAATTAGGATCTAGATAGAGAAAAGTCTACATTACAAAAATCTTGTCTCCAAGCAACATCTCCAAGAACTAGGTCCATGTTGGAAGCTATGTTCTCCTTGGTTATGTTCAACACCTCGATCTAAACCTGGGTGGTTGGGAAATCACCCAACAAGAGAGAGAAATACAAGGTATGTGTCAAATAATTAATAAGAACAAAATATAAGGAAATAACATGAAAGTAAAAGCTAAGATTTCATCATAAGATGAATAGAACAAGAGTATGAAGCTATATCTCAAAGTAGCTTGCCATTAACAATTATATCGAAAAGGATTTGCATGTAAGAGAATTATGTCTACCTAACTAAGTAAGGTTGAGGCACCTACTAGACCTCTAACCTATAGGTGAGGGAAGAATAAGACATTCCCAGTCACCTACACAATTATATAGGGGAGAATAAGACATTCCCCAGGGTGATTATTTACATGCCCTCTGTGGGTGGTTGTATACAAGTACCGCTACTTTAAATTAAATAGAACATAATTCCACATTCTAGAAAAGTAGTCATGGCAAGAGTAGTCATAATATTCAATAAGCATGGCAGTGGGGTATAAGGCAAGAAGAAATTATAATCTAATTTGAGGCATGAACAACATTAGGATTCAAGAATAGAATATTTAGGGTTCATTTAAGCCTCATTAGGGAAATATAGGGTTTGGCTACAATTATCCCAACATAGGGTGTAAGGAATTCACATACATAAAGCTGGATTGCACATACATAGCACATACATAAATAGGGATTGCACAAACATAAATCGGGATTGCACATACATAGCACATACATAAATAGGGATTGCACATACATAACACATACATAAATAGGGATTTCACATACATAGCACATACATAAATAGGGATTGCACATACATAGCACATACCTCTCTTACTGATATCAATTACTAACTTTTACCACTTTAATTGAGTCCCAGTTCCACTTTGCCTATTTTCAATGTATTAACATGTATTAGAGTACATAGTGCACATTAATATATAGAAATCCTAATTTTCTAAATTTTTAACAAAATTCGGATTTATCTTTTTAAAATATCACCAATTACCTTATTAGATTCTCCTGATGAAGAAAACATATTCTTATGTTAATTTTGGAGTTGTGATGATTATGATGTAATTTTTATGGATTTTATGCATTAAATTCATTTTACAAAAATCATCCTTCTTAAAAACATGAAATCAGACCTTAAAAATATTTTCATTAGATATATATTAATTTTCCAATTCTAAAACATATTTATTTGTCAAATTTGGATAAGCGGTTTAGAAGATATGAATTTTTCAATACTGACCAATAGGAAATTGCCATATCATCAAACCGATCTAGATAATTAAAGAGAGAGGGAGAGGGAGAAAATACCATTTGACCCAAGATCAGGTTTGAAGTTTCTTATATAACCAAACTAGAGATTATAGAGAAGATAAAATAGCAAGAAACCAAAACCTTAGAAGAACATGGTAAAAAGAGATGGAAATCATCGATTTTAAACATAGAAGCATGAGTTTTAAGCATGTACTAAGAAATATATGATAAGGGGGTTAACAAAACTTGCCTCTAGGAATGTAATAAGGTCCAAACAGATATGATCCCTAGATTATAAGGTATGGTTGCTACAAGATAAGCTCCTTTCTTGAGCAAAGATCACCTTCTCCACTTTAGAGGTGCAAACCCTAGCAAAAGAGCATGGAGATGAGATGTTTTAGGGTTTTAGGTGGAGTTTTACCATGTATGGTCATAGTTACGACCTATAAAAAGGTTTAAGGAAGACTAACAGTATGAAAATTGGGAAGGAAGGGAGGAAACTTACTAGTTTTTGTCGAAATTACCAAGGAGGAGCTTTAGAAACCCTAATAGAGCAATTTGGAAGCCCTATGAGCCTTCTTCGCCAAGGTAGGCTCCCTCTATTACCATGGGATAGAAAATTCATGGCCAAATACAGAAGGAGATATTATATAAGATAGAGTAAATAAAAGGAGAGCAAGAGTTTTCAAATTATGAGTTGTGAAGGGGTATACATGGCTATATAAAGAAAGAGGTGAAGCATGAGGTGTCTAAGGGACTTTCCATGTGTCTTTAGCCTAGGTCTTGATGGCCATGCAAGAGGACTGCTCATGGAATCTTAGTGGATATCAAAATTCTATCCTAAGAGACCATAGATCTTTCAAGGACATCCCCACCATTTTTCAAGAAAGAAATAACCTCATTGGTTGATAACTTGTAAAGATAAGCACTTTATAAAGAGGGTAATCCCTATAATGCCCTTGGAAAGAAATACCATCAAACCAAGGTGAAACTAGGTTCTCCAATGGCTTAAAATATATTTAATAGTAAGGGAATATCTAAGTATTAAAATTCAGTTGATAATTTGCGAAGAAAACCTCCCAATTGGGTAAATTGTATAAAAGTTCAGAATGTACATATAATTGCATAACCTACACAAACAACATCCAAATTGGATCAAACTTCATCCACAAGTTATATTTGATGTGTAGAATATGAATTTTCCATTATTTGCATATTTTGAAGTTATATAATCACATTATTCATTACTTATGCCTTTTACTCATTTTCTCTCCCCTAATCTTATTCTAATGTTTCAAGGTTGTCCAAAATAGATGAAATTTGACATGTAGGCTAATTTTGATATGTAGATTTAGAATTTGAATTTTGTTTCCTCTTTTGAGACTTCTTTTTATGAGATATTTCATATGGACCATTAACGACCCATTATCTAAATTTTTCATCCAATTAAGTTTATTATCTTCATATTACCACTAAAATGAGTTATGTGGCGTATTTTATGTTTTCAAATCACATCAAAAAGTTAGATTAAGGTTTAGAGAACTTACTTATGGTTATTGAGCTTTCACTGAGGTATATGTGCATAAACCCTTCCATTGGTATAATTAATGAATAAATGTTCACTAAACCACTATAAATTCCACTAATTAAATAGAAAAGCTAATAAGGATAGAAATGAAAGGAAAAGATGGGAAAGAGGGTCAAAAGACAAAATTTCAAAATTTGGTATGTTACATACACATTGTCCATATTTTGATAATGACTTAACCTTTCTAATTATATGTATGTAATATGTTTGTTTGATATTGATTTTGAGCATTAGGTACATGAAAATGATCAAATCTATCTAGCTCTTGGTTGTTCTAGTTCAATCAAAAGAAATGCAAATGTACTTTTTGTGGAAAACACTTAAAACCACCTTATATGATTTTTTTAATCATTTGTATTGATGATATGATTTGTAACTAAGATGAGAGAAGATCAAAAGCCCTTAATTCGAACGTTTGATCACTCAAAAGGAATTTTCCAAAATTCATTACAGGTTCTTTCTCGGTCGAGATACAAACTCGATTGATCCCTTGCTGGACTTTGAGAATTCCTTGGTTCGATGGAGTTTCACATTCACAGAACTCAACCAATCCCTACACTCAAAAAAACCAATTTCAAGTAATTAGACGAGTTTCCCCTAGGACAAACTTGACCAATGTTTAAAATTGGCTTGGTCGCATAGTGGAATTGGTCGAGTTACCTTTATGAAAACTCAACCGACTACACTGTACGGAAAACATAGAAAAAGGGACTCTAATCACTGGAGTGTTAAAAAACTTAAATTATATCTATTGCAACACCTCAAATGGATACAAAACATTCCTAAGTGTTCCTACCCTCTAGTGGACACCCTCAACTATATATAGGACCTCTTAGAGTACATTCTAGGGTTGCTCATTCATGCTATTCAAGGTCCTTGATATAGTTGAGTGAATTCAATCCACTTAAGCCCCTTTCGCTCTCTTTATTACAATTCATTTCATTCATATAAGTGAGATATGATATGTGTGATAGATCTACTTCATTATACACTTGTATAGATCTCAAAGATTCTACTTCCCCAACCCCTTTCTTCAAGATCAAGTTGGTGAAAGCTTCTCCAAGTGATGGAAAAGGTGCAAGCTTCTTCAAGCTATAGAACAAGGTGTAAAAATCTTCTCTGAGTGAAGGAGGAGGACAAGGTTGAAGATCCAAGAGTGGAGTGGGTAAATCCTTCAAGGCAGAAGACTTGTTGCAAAGAGGGGATCTCCTTGGTGAAGGTGTCTAGCTGCTTGCAAGAGTGGGTAAGACCTTGGTGAGGTAGAAGACTCTAGCTCCAGATATGTAAGACCTTGGTTGTAAACTTGTTGGATCCCTTGGCCTCAAAGGGAAGCCGGGTATCCTTATCCTAGAAAAGGAAGGTCAAATTATATGTCTTATAATGGAGTATAAGTATACAAGGGTTGCCAAATCCTAGGGCTTGACCTCTCTAGGTAGTTGACTGACACTCTCCTAGTTTGGAGATTGGAAGAAGTCTAAACAACTTGTTCAAGTGTTTGTTTCAATATCTCTCATCCTTTCTATGCATGTTTAGATTTCCATCAAATTCACTATTTGCAATTGTGCCTAGCTGAAGTAACTTGAAGGTCTAACTAATTTGGTGCAAGTGTTTTAGCTCTATTCACCCCCTCTAGATCCCTTTGGTCCAACAAGTGGTGTCAGAGCTATGGACTTCTTCGACACATCTCCCATGAGAGGATAAGATGGGCGAATTACTTGGGTCCCTCAACCTAGAGGTAGACTTCTCCATGAGACCCCTGGTCTTTGACGACCCAAATTTCCTCTATTTGAAACGGTATATGTAGTTCTACCTTCAAGGGACGAATTACGACATGTAGAAGGTTTGATTCTTCCATACAAAAAGCTGGTGGGTGATGTACCTACATGGGATGAAATTACACTCAAGAAGGGGAAGCTAAATGCCAAGTTGATAAGCATCATCTATGCTTCCCTCACTCCCTCCGAGTTCAATGAAATCTAATCTTAGGACACACCCCATGAGATTTGGAACAAGTTGTGCACTACCTATGAAGGCACACAAGTCAAAGAGTGAAATATCTACATGGTCAATGGACTACTTGAAAACTTCAAGATGGGCTAGAAGGAAAGAGTGTTTGAGATGTACACAAGGCTCAACACCATCATTAATGGGCAGCTACTTTTAGCCACACCTTGGATAGAGGAACCATCAACTCCAAGATCTTAAGGTCTCTTCCCAAGAGATGGAAGGTGACTTCCATTGAAGATGTTAGAAGCCTCAGTGACTTGGATACTAAGGAGCTCATTGGAAACCTTCAAGATCATGAGGCAAGACTTGATAAGCAAGAAGAAGATGACAATCAAAAGGAGAAGGAATAAAAGAAGTTCAAAGACATTGCCTTCAAATCTCAAGTCGAGGTAATGATTCACCAACAACAACTTGCTTGCCAGTCCTCTCCTCCCTATTCAAGTGAAGATGATGGCCCTAGTGATCATGAAGAAAACTACTACAAGGGAAAGCACTTCAAGGGAAAGTCTTCCTCAGGGCAAGAACTTCAAGGGAAAGTGTTCCTCATCCTGTACTCCTAGATACTATAGATGTGGTCAAAAGGGGCACTACAAGAATGATTGCCCCAGGACAAAGAAGGCCTACCACAAGATCAACCACAAGAAGAAGGATGACTAAAAGAAGGAAGGCAAGCACAAGAGGAAGGATAAGAGGAGCAAATATGTAGCCTATGCCGCATGAGAAGAGTCCTCTTCATGTGTTTCAAGCTCCAATGAAGAACAATTCCACCTTGCACTCATGGCCTCTATAAGTGAAGACATTGTGATGTAAGTGAGGTAAGCTTGCATGAGTTATCTAAGGAAACTCTTATTGTTAGGTTTAATTTTACTCACACTTCTTATACCAAATGCAAGAGGAAAGATCATAGATGATTTGTATGCTAAAATTGATATTCTTGATCAAAATGAGAAGTTGCTTCTTGATAGAATTGATTCCTTGAAACGGTAGTTTCTTAATCTTGAGCTCCAATACAATGGAGTTGAAGTAGAGAATGTTGACTCAAGGTCAATATTGACTCTAGGTCTCAATTGAATAAACCCTTATTTTGATAATGTCTAAACTATTACAATTATTTGTGTCTAATGTCTCTACTTGAGTGATTTCAGTTTAGGTATAGACACACTCCAAATGCCCTAAATTGTGCATCCTAACTTGGAGAGAAGAAAAGTCAAAGTCAATACAAGTGCACATTTTTGGAATATGATATAAATCCATTAGAATCATGTTGTAAATCACTTGTATGATTGTCTGACTTATAATTAAGATTAGAAAAAATATCAGAGTGCTTAACTCGAACTTTTAAGCACTTTAATGATATTTTCCAAAATTCATTATAGGCACTTTATCAATAGAGTTACAATCTTGACCGATCCTCAATAGATTTTGAGAATGTTGTTGATTAGTCGAGTTTCCTTTACTCAGAACTCGAGTGACCACTTCACTAGAACAAAACTGATTTAATCTATCAGTCGAGTTCCTACTGGGACAAACTTGACTGATTGGTCAAATTATCTTTGTCGCATAGTGCATTTGGTTGAGTTACCTTTATAGAAACTCGATGAATCACACTGTAGGAAAAGTGCAGAAAAGTGTTTCTAGCCGTTGGAATGTTGCAAAGCTCGAAAAAATATCCATTACGACATCACAAATGGATAATATTCATCCTTATGTGTTCCCACAGGCTTCTAAGAATCCTCAACTATAAATAGGACACCTTGGGCTTCATCACAATGAAGGTCCCTATTCTATAGTTGAGTGGTTCTACATCCTCCTCTCTCTCTAAGCTTAATCACTTGCTACATCCATTCGAGTGAGTAGGAGATTTGTAAGAGAGAACGTCCTACATGTATATCTTGTGAGACTCTCACTTCAACCACCTCCTAATCTATCATCCAACCGTGAAGATGAAGGCTCTCTCTCTTGGCTAAGAGAGCTGAAGAAGAACAAGTCAGGATTCCCTTAGTGAAGAGATTCAAGGGTGAAGATTTGGAGATAGCATGGGTAATCCCTTAATGAAGGAAGAAGACTCGTTGCTCAAGTGGGTAAGTCCTTGGTGAAAGCTTCTCCTAGGATAAGGTGAAGACAAAGGCTGAAGATCTAAGAAGAGTGGATAACTCCTTTGTGGATGAAGACTTTTGTAAGAGTGGGTAAGTCCTTGGGTAGGTTTAAGACTCTTTGTTGGATAGGTATGTCCTTTGGAAAGTCATGTATTGTAACTCTTATGAATTAATATAAGAGTTCAATGGTTAAGAAATCCTAGTGGTTGAATGCTCTAGGTAGTGGACAGGGATACTTCTAGTTTGAAGTGGGGAACCACTCTACATAGCTTGTTAATTGGTGCATGTTCAATCTCTCTCATCCTTGATATGTATGTTTAGTTGCACATCAAATTTCCTATTTAGCAACCTTATCTTCTGATATAATTTGAAGGTCTAGTGAATTTTGTTTAAGTGCATTCATCTCTATTCACCCCCCTCTAGAGAATCCAATCACCCATCCTAGGATCCAACAATTGGTATCAGAGTGGGTCTTCTCCAAGAATACTTCCACAAGTAGGAGAACATGGGTGATTACCAAGATGGGAGATTCTTCGTCAACCGTCCAATATTCTATGGGAGTAACTTTCTCTATTGGAAGAGAAGTCTTTAATTCCACCTCCAAGGAAAAAGTCTTGAGCTATGGCAAATGGTGGACCATCCATACAAGATACTGGAGAAACAATGGAAGAATAGGATGAAGCTACCATGAAGAAAGCCACCTTGAATGCAAGAGCAATCAATATCCTATATGCCACCATGACCCCCACCTAATTCAATCGGATTTCTTCTTGTGAGACAACCTATTAGGTATGAAGAAAGCTATGCATCACTTATGAGGAGACTCAACAAGTGAAGGAAAGCAAAGTCTACATGCCCAAGGGCATTCTTGAGAACTTCAAGATGGGAAAGGAGGAGAAGATAGCTAACATATACTCAAGGCTCAACACCATTGTGAATGGTCCCACAGTTCTAGGTCATCCTATGAGTAGAGCAGAGATCAACTTGAAAATCATTAGAACTCTCTCCAAGAGATGGGAACCCAAGGTGACTTCCATTAAAGAAGTAAAGTCTCTTGGTGATATTCCTATTGAAGAGATCATTGGAAAACTAAAAGCCCATGAAGTCACACTTGAAAAGAGAGAAGATGTTGAAAGATAAGAAGAGAAAGAGCTCAAGAGAATGAATGAGGCTGAAATCAAAGCCCAAATTGAATCTATTTTTGGTCAAGCCTCTCCATTCTCTCATGTTGAAGAAGATGAAGAAGATGTCATATACTCCAAGGGTAGACTATACAAAGGCAAGCGTTCATCCTCCATCCAATGTCTCAAGTGTGGAAAGAAATGTCACTACAAGATAGATTGTCTACAAGGCAAAAAGACCCATCATCACAAGAGAATAGAAGAGAAGTACAAGAAGAAGGAGAAATGGCACAAAAACTGAAGTGACTTCTCAAACTCAAGCTTAAGTGAATAATCAAGTGGAGGATGTAGATCAAGCTCTAGTGATGAAGGAGAATGCCATTTTTCTCTCATGGATTCAACAAGTAAAGACCCAAATGAGGTAAATCTACACTCTTTAGATAAAGAACCTTTAATTGCTATCATTAGTTCTACTCATGCCTATCTTAAGTACTCTAAAAAGAAAAGGGAAAAACTTGCTAGAATTGTTGATAATTTGCATGTAGAAATAGATGATCTTGAACATGCTAATACTTTCTTTCTTGATGATAAAAATGCTTGTCTTATCCAAGTAGATGCTATTAAACTGACGATGCTAGCTTGTTTGAAAATATTATATTTCTAGAATTTAACCTCTCATGCATAGTTCTAATGTAGAGCATAGTAACATTGTGTATTCTCTCATGATTGATATTAATGTTCTTAAATCTGAATACAAGAAAAAAGTTTTGTCTTTACAAGGTTTAGAATCTGAAAATAGGATCTATCATTCTAAGGTTGGTAGGTTTGAAAATGAAAATGCCTCCTTGTTTTCTAAAATCAATATGCCTGAATCTTGTTCTGGTTCTACTAGTAGAAAGAATTATGTTGCTTCTCTTCATATTGATAGAGATTCTTTCATAACCAAAGCTCTTTGCCTAGAAAATGATCTTTTGCATGCTAGAGATAATAACAATCATGTGTCTTCTACTATTACTTCTCTTATGGATGATAATCATAGTTTGATATCTTCTTTTCAAAGATTCTTATTTGGTAAAAAGAATCTTAATGATATCCTACACCATACTACTAAAAATATTGGTAGACATGGTTTAGGGTATGATGGTAGCCAAAGGAACAACAAAGGTAAATGACCTCCAATCTTTCATGAAGAATCATCTAGTTCTAAGGCTATGGGCACATCCAACTATTGCAATGATTTTTGTCATTATTCTAATTATTGCTCATTTAGGAAAGCACCCAAAAAAAACAGGTCTTGGTTTGCTAAGATAACTCCTCTGGAATGAAAAACATGATTGGGGACCATTTCATCTTTCTTCTTGTAGGTATCTTACTAATTGATTGAAATGAGCTATGGATTTGCAAATTGACCTCTCAATCCACATGAAAGAAGAAAGGTGAGATGTATATGGGATGGAAACAAGAAACAAAGAAATGATAAGCACAAAGGTAATGTTATTCTTGCTCATATCTGATCATAGTGTGTCTTTTGCAAGTTAGTGTGCACCATGCATGTAGTTTTTGAGTCAACATTGGTATACTATGATTCTCATCACTTTCTTGCTCAAACACTGCTTCTAATGCTTTCATAGTGCATTGCTAAGTTTCTTACACATGTTTGGATGTGATATATATATATATATACATATATATATATTTATATATATATCTTGCGCTAGATATGTTTTTCACACACATACACACACAAATATATATATATATATATACATATATAAAGAGAGAGAGAGAGAGAGTCAGGCTAGAATACACTCGAGTGTATCCGGAGCGGAATACACTCAAGTAGTTTTTCATGATGCAATATTTTTTTTGAAAATCTAATCCACTGATCTTCTTAAACATCTTGTAAACAACTGATACACAAAATTTGAGCACATTTGGATATTTATAGCTCATGTTATGAAGACCGCAAAAATTATGCATTTCAAATTAGTTTCGCGCGTCGATTTTGTTGCCCTTGGATGAGTGACTTACACTCATCCAAATGGGCTCAAAATTTGTATGTAGCCTAGTTATAGTATGACGGTGAAGATAAATGGTTTACATTTTGAAAAAAATAGTCTTGATATGAAAACACACTTGAGTGTATTTGTGCGATCCGTACACTCGAGTGTATTCTAGCCTGACTTTATATTTATTTATATATATATATATATATATATATATATATATATATATGTGTGTGTGTGTGTGTGTGTGTGTGTGTGTGTGCTTTTTGACAACATCTCTATCGGTCGAGTATGTCCTGATTGAAATGGGACTGATAGGAACCAATGGGTGTTTCCAACAGTTGTCGTAGGTCGAGTTTGTCCTAATAGAAACTCAACCGATGGCACTTTGCATTGAATACAGAATTGGTTTTTTGAATGAGAATTTCCCTCTCAACTAGATTTTCTCAACCAGTAGCCTTATTCTTAGTCACTCCCATTTAGTACCTTCATAAATGCATATTGCCATGTTTTAATTTGCCTATCTTGCCTATAACTCTATCTCTATAGTTGATATAATTTGGTAGTCCACTAGTTGTATCCCTATATCTTGCAATTATTATTTAAGCACTTTAATGACATTTTCCATAATTCATTACAGGCACTTTATCGGTCGAGTTACAATCTCAATCGATGCTTGATGGATTTTGAGAATGGTGCTGATCAGTCGAGTTTCCTATAGTCAGAACTTGACTAACCACTACAATGGAATAAAACTAATTTAATCTATCGGTCGAGTGCCCACCAGAAAAAACTCGATTGATTTATCAAATTAGCTTTGTCGCATAGTACATTGGGTCGAGTTACCTTTATAGAAACTTGACCGATCACACTATACAGAAAAGTGAAGAAAAGTATTTCTAGTCATTGGAATATTGCAAAAATCAAAAAAATATCTGTTGCAACATCCCAAACTTCTAGTATTCATCCTTAAGTGTTCCCATATGGTTCTAGGCATCCTCAACCATAAATAGGACCCCTTGGGCTTCATCCCATGGTTATCCAAGCACTATGAAGGTCCCTATTCTATAGTTGAGTGGTTCTACATCCTCCTATCTCTCTAAGATTAATCACTTGCTACAATCATTCAAGTGAGTAGGAGATTTGTAAGAGAGCACGTCTTACATGTATATCTTGTGAGGCTTTGACTTCCACCACCTCCCAATCTCTCATCCAACTGTGAATATGAAGACTCTCTCTCTCTCTCTCTCAGCTAAGAGAGCTGAAGAAGAACAAGGGAAGGAGTCCCTTGGTGAAGAGATTCAAGGCTGAAGACTTGGAGCTAGAGTGGGTAAGCCCTTTGTGAAGGAATACGACTCATTGCTTGAGTGGGTAAGTCCTTTGTGAAAGCTTCTCCTTGGGGAAGGTGAAGACAAAGGCTAAAGATCCAAGAAGAGTGGGTAATTTCTTCAAGGCCGAACACTTGTGCTAGAGTAAGTAAGTTCTTGGTGAAGGCTGAAGACTCCTTGCAAAGTGGGTAAGTCCTTAAGTAGGTTGAATACTCTTGGTTGGATAGATAAGTCCTTTATAAGGTCATGTATTGTAAGTCTTATGAATGAATATAATAGTGCAATGGTTAAGAAATCCTAGAGGTTGACCTCTCTAGGTAGTGGATTGACATACTTATAGTTTGAACTGTGGAACCACTCTACATAGCTTGTCAATTAGTGCAAGTTCAATGTCTTTCATTGTTGCTATGTATGTTTGGTTGCACATTAAATTCACTATTTTGCAACCTTGTCTTGTGATATAATTTGAAGGCCTAATGGATTTTGTTTAAGTGCATTCAGCTCAATTGGTCCCCCTCTAGAGCATCCAATAACCCATCCTAGGATCCAATAGATAACGGTATCTACCTTAAGAACATCAATAGTCTTAAGGAAGAGAACCAAGCCCGAGTAGATGACCTTGCTTTAATTAAAACTAAAAATGATGATCTTAAGCTTGCTTTTGATGCTGCTGAAGATGAGAATATAATTTATCTTAATGATCTTGTTTTTCTTAAAAATGAAAATTCTATAATACTTGCTCAAGTTAATGACCTCTCTTCTAGACCTTTGTTGTCAAGTCATGAAGTTTCTAGTGTTACTTTAGAGAAAGATTCTTATCTAAAACAAGCTCTTTGTTTGGGGTACAACTTACTTCATGCAAAAGATGATCTTGTTTTCTTATCTTCTACTATCATTACTCTTAGTGATGATAATCACAAACTAAGAGCTTCCTTATAGAAATTCCTCAAAGGGAAAAAGTCCCCTAATGAAATTCTATATCAATCTACCAAACAAGATGGTAAAAGTGGTTTGGGATATGTAGGGGGGCTCAAAAGAGCAAGAGCAAGGGAAAGGGTAAGAAAAAGAGTAAGGGACCTCCTATATTCTATGGAGAATTATCTGGCTCTAAGAACACTATGGTTTGTGTGCATTGCAAGAGTGATGATCTTTACTCTCATTATTGTCCTTATAGAGAGAAGAGGACCAACCAAAAGATGAAATGGGTCCCTAAGATAACACTGAATCCCAAGGTTTGAATCGGGAACCAACATCTTTCTTTCTTGTAGGTAAAAGGAAAATGGGTTGTTGATAGTGGTTTCTCAAAGCATATGACAGGTGAAATCAGCCACTTCAACCAATTGACAAAGAAGAAAGGAGGATCAGTGACATTTGGTGACAAAAATAAGGGTAAGGTAATATGTGAGGGTGATATAGGTGATTCACTATGCATCAAGAATGTTCTTCTTGTCGATGGCATTCATCACAATTTAATAAGTGTTAGTCAACTTTGTGATAATGGTTATCTTGTTTTCTTGCCTTACTTGAATGCTTGCTTATAGATTCCCTCTCCTACATTGTTATATAAAAGGGAACTAGAAATAGTAATCTATGCATTATTGTTCTTAACTCTACTAAGTCTATTGTAGGTAAATGTCTTGTTTCCAATTCAAATGATATTTCTTTGTGGCATCATAGGCTTGGTCATGTGAATGTGCATCAAGTGAAGAAGTTGAGCAAAAAGGATTTGGGAAAGGGACTTCCTTAATTGGATTTGAAAAGGATGAGGAATACCAACCTTATACCCAAGGAAAGAAAACCAAGTCCTCCTTCAAATCCAAAGGAGTCTTTAGCACCAAAAGATTTCTTGAGTTTCTTCACATTGATCTATTTGGACCAATGTGTACATAATCACTTCGTGGTAGCAAGTATTGTCTTGTGATTGTTGATGATTTTTCTTGATATACTTGGACTTTTTGTCTTATTTCAAAATGTGATACTTTTGATGTTTTCTTGAATTTTTGCAAATGAGTTGAAAACAAAGCTTCTTGTTGAATTGTCTCTAACCACAGTGATCATGGGGGGAAATTTGAAAATGACATGTTTGAACGGTTTTGTGAGAATTTAGGGTATGCACATAACTTTTCTTCACCTCAAACACCTCAAAAAAATGGGTTGTAGAGAGAAAGAATAGGTCACTACAGGAAATGGCTAGGGCTATTCTTCTAGAGTATGACACTCCAAAGAAATTTTGGGCCGAAGTCATTAGTACTTCATGTTTTGTGCAAAATTGGGTTTTGACTCATCAATCTTTGAAGAAAACCCTTATGAGATATGGCATGGTATAAATCCTTCCATTGATTTCTTTCTTGTTTTTGGTTGTCCTTATTTTATTTTGAACACCAAGGATTCCCTTGACAAGTTTGATTTGAAGTCTTATAAGGCTTTCTTTCTTGGCTGTAGCACTACTAGAAATTCTTATAGAGTATTTAACAATGAATTGACTAATGTAGAAGAATTTATCTATGTTAGATTTGTTGAGACTAACCCCTCTATTTCCAATAATATTTTTAATGATGATGTTTTAGATGAGGTGATCCTTCACTTGAAAGAGCTCAACATTGTTGATAAAGGAAAAGAGGTGTTATTTGATGAAGAAGAGAAAGAAGATGAAAAGAAGGATCCAACTCCCCGATTTGCAAAGCATCATCTAAAAGAGCTCATCGTAGGTAATCCTTTTGAAAGGGTGAAGGTGTAGGCTGCCTACAACAAAGAATAAGTAGAGAGCACATTCGTCTCTCAACTTGAGCCAAAATATGTCAAAGAAGCTCTCAAGGATGATGAATGGATCCTAGCCATGCAAGAAGAGTTGGAACAGTTCAAGAAGAACAAAGTGTGGACTCTTGTACCAAGACCAAGTGATATAAAGATCATTGGCACTAAGGGGGTATACTATAACAAGATTGATGAAAGTGGAAAAGTGGCAAGAAACAAATCAAGGTTAGTTTCTCAAGGCTACAATTAATAGGAACGTATTGACTTTTTTGAAACATATTCACTTGTATCTAGACTTGAGTCAATTAGAGTGTTTCTTGCTTTTCTAGTCATAAGAATTTCCTACTTTATTAAATGGATGTCAAAAGTGCATTTTTGAATGGTACAATTGAGAAGGGAGTATTTGTTGCTCACCAAGCATTGAACATGATAAATTGCCTAACCATGTTTATTTGTTACAAAAAAAGCTCCCTATGGACTCAAACAAGCCCCTAGAGCTTGGTATTATAAAATAAAGAACTTCTTTCTAGACAATGGCTATATCATGAGCAAAGTCGATTCTATCTTGTTTCTAAAACACACTTGTAACAATTTATTGATTATTCAAATTTATGTTGACGTATTATCTTCTGCGGAACTGACCTTGATCTTTTCAAGGAATTTAGTTCTCCTATGGAGGGTGAGTTCAAGATGAGCATGATGGGGGGGTCTTACTTTCTTCCTTGTCTTTCAAATAAAACAAATGAAAGATGGGAACTTTATCAACCAAGGCAAGTACACTAGTAAACTACTGAAGTGCTTTGGGATGGAGTTAACCAAGCCAATGGACACCCCCATGTCAAACACTATCGAGATTGAAAGAGATGAGCAAGGAGAAAAGGTAGATGAGAAGCACTATAGAGGTATGATTGGAACTTTACTTTATTTAACTACCTCTAGGCCTAATATAATTTTTAGTGTTGGCTTGTGTGCTTGCTTTCAATCAACTCCAATAAAATCACATCTCATAGCAGTTAAGAGGATCTTGAGGTATCTAGAAAAAACTCAAAAATTTGGACTATGGTGTCCCAAGTCAAGGGACTTTACTCGTACTGCCTATAGTGATGTTGATTATGAGGTTGATTGACTGATAGAAAGTGCACAAGTGGCACTTTCTTCTTCCAAGGACCATGCCTAGTTTCTTGGTTCTATAAGAAACAAAACATTATGGGTCTTGCAACTATTGATGTTGAATACATTGCAGATGGGAGTTTTTGTGCCCAAGTCATGGATGAAGCAAATACTCCACGACTTTAACATTCATTTTGATGCTTCTCCCATCTATTGTTGTAATACTAGTGCACTTTATCTATCTTAAAATCTTATATTGCATAGTAGATCTAAACATATAGAGGTCTGTCATTAATTTCTTCATGACAACATTTCCAAGAAGGATATCTATATCGTGCATGTGGACACAGAGAATCAGCTTGCAGATATTTTCACTAAACCTCTAGCTAGAGAGAAATTTACTTCTATTAGATCAAAAATTCTTATAACTTCTCTTGATATTGACATGCAATCTAGATAGATGTTATCTTACATATATATTATTTGTTTAAAATTGATCATCCCTTGAATGAAAGTGCTATAGTTGACATGTTTTCATGCCTTCTTTTGATTGCATTTGGGTATTTTTTTGCAAACAAATGTTTTTCTACAAAATAGTACCCTATGATGAGTAAAATTTTCCCCAATATGTCTAAAATACATGGTAGGCTAGAAAATATATTTACATATCACCCTAGAGGCCTGGAATTAAATTTTCAATGGTTAGGACTAGTTGACCATTCAGTCGAGTTTATCCTACTAATAACTCAATCGATCACCATCTGAGGACTTAGCTGAACTGTCGGTTTGGTCGAGTTTCCAACCCACAAAACTTGACTGAATGTGCAACTGGACCAAATTAAAATGGGGTATCAACCGACTTTTCTCCCTCTCAACTATAGAAAAATAAATCGATCCCAAGAACCAGTGCTTTAGTTCTCAAACCCTAGGTTCGACCTTCCTCTCCCATCCTCCGTTTGGCCTTCCTTTCCTTTTCCTACCTCAACCTAGGTGGCTAGGAGACTTCCTTGTGACATTTTCTTTGTCCTTCAGTGATCTTTTCTTCTCTATCCACCTTCATGACCTCAAACTATAGGAAAAGATTCGTTCCAGCTGGTGTACCATCATCTTCCTCTTCTCCTCCCCTCATATCCTTTGATGGAACCTCTTTATTATCCTCTCAAGCTTTGAATCACTATAAGGAACTCCTTCCTAGGAATCCTTTTTCATTTTGAGCTTTATATGAACCTCATTTCACAAAAAGTGAGGCTATTAAGAATTTCATTGAGGTGTGTTTGACCCATCACCTTAGCACATTGTGTGTAGAACTTATATGATACTCAAATTCTATCACTAGCACTAAGGAGGTCCATGATTTTTATGCTAATCTCAAATGGAACTACACTAGAAATGTGCCACCACCCAATACCCAGGTAGTTCTGACTTCAATGATATCCAATACCAAATTTTCCATTTCTAAAGAGTCCTTGAATATATATATTTCAATGGTACTGAGGTTACTGAATCATGGAGGTCTGACTACTCTAAGTATCATGACCTGCTTGACCCAGAGGCTTTCTACAACAACTATGATTTTACACTTCTGATAATCATAAGTTTTTGAAGTATCCCAGTGTCCCCTATAGAAAGAAGTCAACCCTGCTATCTTCTTCCCTTGATATAAAAAATCATCTTATTAGATTGGTGGTTAACTACAATATCCATCCAAAGAAAAATCAAATGGAAATTGCAGAAAGCACCATTGTGTGTACTGTCTTTTGAAAGATATTATATTCAAGTGGTCTTGCTACATTCTTCATCACATGACTTTCTTTGATTCTGAGAAGAACACCTCTGGAAACCATTCCCCTTATTGTGCCATTATCTGTGGTCTCTTTTCTTTCATGACTTAGAAGTCTCTTTTCCATGATATTCACTACAAATATTGTCAAAAAAGCAGCCGGTGGGGTGTAGCTCAAGCGGTGTGGCTCGCAAGTCCTCTACGAGAGGTCACAGGTTCGACTCTTGGCTATGCCCCAGAAGTGAAATTGTCGTAGCGTCGGCCGGCCAACGATGCTACTATTTGGGTATCCGTTCATGCGGCTGGGCGGGCCCTTGGGTTTACCCTCCCAGGGGGGTCACAAAGTGGTGCTTTCTGAGGGGGGGTTCCCGATCATTAAAAAAACAAAAAAATATTGTCAAAAAGGTGTAAGCATAAATGAGACTACAATCAAGAAGTCTTTTTTTCCTACCTCCCATACCACTCCTGGAGACTCCACATCCACCTAGGCCCCTCCACCACCACCACCCCCCTCCCTGGCCACACCTCTTTTAATGTATCAAATGAAAACCTCATGGATATTTGATGCATCAACAAGTGTATAACCTCCAAGTTCAGGATCATCTCCATGAGGACCTTTTCTATATCATGTCAAACATGATCCTATCCTATATCCATCCCTACCCTACTTACCAGGCTTACCCTGGAGCTAACTATGCCTCCTATGCATACAATCAGTTCTACCCTAACCCTCCACCTTATGCTGCTTCCGGTGCCACTCCTACTGCTGATGGTGGACCTGCCCCTAGTGCTTTTACTCTGTTGGATCTTCCTACTGGTCATGATGCCACTTTTCTTGTTGGTTATTATGGAGTTGATCCTCCTACATTCCTACAAGAAATTGCATTACATGCATGTCGCATGTCATGGGATGGGTAGAATTCCAAGTGGTTTGGTTGTGCTTTTGGACCTCCTACTAATGAGGAGATTCTAGACCAGGACATTGTTGGTGCTATTGAGGGTACCGAGGATGATGGTTCTGATTATGGATTTGTTGGTTCTTCTGGTGATGATGATGATGATACTATTGTTGTTGTTGCTACACCATATGATGATGACAAGGACTACCACCCAGAGGATGAGGAAGATGATGATGTAGCTGATGTCATAGATAGTGTAGATGTTTAAGTTTGTGGTGTTTAGAGTTCTTATATATATGTCTTTTTGTAGACTATCATGTATTAGACATTTAGGCACAATGTATCTGAGGATTACTATTTTATCATCTCTCCATTACTCGTTGGTTTGTAGTTTTTATTTTGAGAGTACATGTTTAGTGTTGTAATATTAATCTCATGTACCAATAACTCTTTGATTGTCTCTATCTTATGTGTTCTTGGTATGTTATCTCATATTTTGATTATGGAATTGGCTTGCTTGTTTCTCTATGTTTTTTTCATGTTTGGTGAGCACCTTATGTTGTTGCTTGTTTGGTTTGTGTCTATGGGGAAGACATGTGCTTTTAGCTCTTCTACCGCCTACCTTTTTGAAATGACAAGGGGGGGAGAAAATGTATTGCATGTACCACAAGGGATAAATGACCCCAACCATATTGCCTATATTGATCCTTTTCTTGGTAATTATCTACATATCATGTGACTTGCTAAAGGACCACATAATATATACATGTGCTATGGTAATTTGTGGAAAGACTAACCATGCAGGCATAGGTAAGCATGAACTGAGGGGGGCAATTAGCATTTTTCATTCATGTATGCCCTTACATTTCACAAGGTGAAGGTTTAACTTTCATATCCATTTCAATATGTTGATGAATGGTTTGTCATTGTCAAAAAGGGGGAGAATGTTGACCTAAGTGTTACACATTGTCAATATTTTCATAATGAATTAAACTTTCCATTTATATGTATCTAATGTGTTTGTTTGAGATTGATTTTAGGCATCAGATACATGAAAAGGATCAAATCTATCAAGCTCTAGCTTGTTCTAGTTCAAGTCAAAAGCAATGCAAATGCACTTTTATGGAAAACACTCCAAATCACCTTTGATGATTTTTATAATGAATTGTATGGATGATATAACTTGTAAATAAGATGAGGAAAAATTAGGAAATCTTAATTCAAAAGTTATATCACTTAAAAGGAATTTTCCAAAATTCATTACATGTTGTTTGTCGGTCGAGATACAAACTCGACCCATCCCTTGATGGATTTTGAGAATTCCTTATTTTGTTCAAGTTTCACATTCACAGAAGTCACCCAATCCCTACACTCAGTAAAACTGATTTTAAGCAATCGGTCGAGTTTTACCAAGGAATAACTAGACCAATGTTTCAATTTGGCTTTGGCACATAGTGCAATCGGTCGAGTTACCTTTATGAAAACTCGACCGACTACACTATATGGAAAATGCAAAAAAGTGATTTTCATTGTTGGAGTGTTGTAAAACTTGAAATTATATCCATTGCAACACCCAAAATGGATACAAAATGTTCCTAAATGTTCCTACCCTCTAGTGGACACACCAACTATAAATACGACCTCTTCGAGTTCATTCCAACGTTGCTCATTCATGCTATCCAAGGACCTTGCTATAGTTGAGTGCATTGAGTCCCATTGAGCCCCTTTTTCTCTCTTTATTGCACTTCATTTCATCCATATGAGTGAGATAGGATCTGTTGAGAGAGATACTTCATTTTACTCTTGTAAATCTCTCACAACTTCTACTTCCCCAACACCTTTCTTCAAGATCAAGTTGGTGAAAGCTTCTCCAAGTGAAAGATAAGGTGCAAGCTTCTTCAAGCTATAGAAGAAGGTGCAAAAATCTACTCCAAGAGAAGGAGGAGGACAAGTCCAAAGATCTAAGAGTGGAGTGAGTAAATCCTTGAAGGTAGAAGACTCTTTGCAAAGAGGGGATTTCCTTGGCGAAGGTGTCCAACTGCTTCAAAGAATGGATAAGACCTTGGTGAGGTAGAAGACTCTAGCTCCAGATAGGTAAGACCTTGGTTGTAAGGTTGTTGTCTCCCTTGATCTCAAAAGGAAGTTGGGTATCCTTATCCTAGAAAAGGAAGGTCAAATTATATGTCTTATAATGGAGTATAAGTATGCATAGGTTGTAAACTCTTATGTCCTGACCTCTCTAGGTAGTAGACTAACTCTCTCCTAATTTGGAGAGTGGAACCACTCTAAACAACTTGTTCACGTTCTTTTTTCAATCTCTCTCATCCTGTCTATTCATGTTTAGATTTCCATCAAGTTCACTATTTGCAATTGTGCCTAGTTAAAGTAACTTGAAGGTCTAATGTATTTAGTGCAAGTGTTTTTATCTCTACTCACCCCCCTAGAGCCCTTTGATCCAACATTTTATACCTTTTATATACATATATCTTTTATCTATCATGTTAGGCCTTGAACTCCTATTTGATCACCTTTGTCTTCTATTTTGGCCCCAATAATTGTTTCTTCCTACCTCATTCTAGCATATAGGAGATTTATTCTTTCTACCATAGAGTTATTCATGGGGTATCGTCCCTAATATTGATTGGAATATGTTTTTGTAGGTGAATTCAATTAGACTTAGATGGGAATTCCAATTACCTAGGAAATAAAAGGCACATGCTCTAAGCAAATCCTCTCACATATGTACTATCCTTATAGAGTTTTCTTCTATCTGGGGATGGAAACCCATGTTAAACTTAATCTTTGTTCCCATAGAATCAAGTTGATTGTACCATAACCTAGATGCAAACTATGATTCATAATCTAACACAATAGACAAAAATACACCATTGATTGTGACTAAATCATCTATCTATGTTTGTGCTAAGTAATTAACTGAGTCTTTAATCTCCATAGGTAGGAAATGAGATGCTTTCTCAACATGTATATGATAACCCAAATGGAATCATATCATCGACATATCAGGAGGGCCAACTATGTAGTAAATGGTCCCACTTCCAATCTAGAATAGGTAAGTGTTGAAACATAAATGTTGGCATCTAATGTTTATCCTTTACATGATGACATATATAACACCTCCCCACATACTCAACCACATCCTTCTTCACACCTAGACACCAATACAACTCTTTCATATAATGATACATCTTTGTGCTACCAGAATGCATAATATAAGTAGATTTAGAAGCCTCTTTTAGATTTGTATGCCTCAAATTAGACTTTTAGTTATGTATAATATTCCTATAAATACATCAAAGATTAATTTTTGATCAGTGGATCCATTTTCTCTTACTCTCCAACATTTTCTGCTTGATGCTCTGTATCCCAGGGCCCACACCCTACTTTTATAAAATTTGTCTACCCTAATGTTGGCTTACCTATAATTGTGCTAGGAGTTCTTCATTTTACATTTTACCCAGATGAACATTTATCTTCCTTAAGTTCAAAAAAAATCCTTTCTTTTACAATCAAGGAGATACAACTTGGACATCTATGTAAAACACAACTTGCATCTTAATGTATTTACTACTACATTTCACTTACCTAGATGGTAATCAATTGTAAAATCATGATATTTAGTCAACAAAAGGTATCTACATTGCCTCATATCCAACTCCTTTTGTGTGAAAATATCTATAAACTATTGTGCTTAGTGACCACTTGGTATAGTTTCCCATAGACATGATATCACGAAGTATTAAAAGATAACAAGATTGTGTCTAACGCTATGTTGTGTATTAGGTAATTCTCCCCATCCTTATTTAGCTTTCTATAAGTATAGGCAATGACCTTGCCATCTTTAATAAGAAATCCCCCTAAGATGTTCCTTAAAACATCACAAAATAATGTAACATCTTTCATACTATCTAGAAAAGACAACATTTTAGTAGTTGTCAACTTCTCTTTAAATGTCTAAAAACTATCCTCATACTACTCTATCTGAACAACCAATGTCTATTTACTTATCAACTTGGTAGCTACAAAACTAAAGTCATGAATACCTATAATAGTATGATCACCCTAGAGTGCTATGGACCTCTATTGGTTTTGTAGGCTATTTGCAATAAAGAACATACTCAACCTTCTTTGGATATACAAAAATCCCTTTAGCCAATATGGCATGATCCAGACAAGCAACTTCTAGATGTTAGAACTCACAACTATTGAACTTAGCATTGATGATGATCGTTTGATAATTTTAATGCTAGACGTTCGCATTCTTCTCTACATTTATTATGTATATTAGGCTGTCATAAACAAATACAACCATGAACTAGTCTAGGAATTGTCAAAACACTCTATTCATCAAGCCCACATAATATTCAAGAGCATTAGTTAGTTGAAGAAACATAACTAGGAACTCATAACATACTTATTGTGTGTAAAAGGAAGTAAGTTGGCGGGATCACCCCCTTACTAAAGAAAAATTGAGGAATAAAATATCCATTCCAAACACACTCAAAGGTATGGTGGAATAGGTATAAATTTTCCAAATTTATTATAATGGTGTGCAAAAGACCAAAGTATAGTAGTGGAATTAAAATAAGGACTATATTCAATTTTCAAAAAAGATTACAAAAGTACATCATAATATCCCATAAGGGTTTACATGTATGATACAACATAAGGATCTAAGTAGAGGGAAATATAAATCATAACGACTTTGTCTACAAGCTTTAACTTCTTAAGCTATATCCACATCATCATGCCATGTCCTCATTATCCTCCACCTAGGGTTGGAAGCATACCCCAACAAGAAGAGAATATAGATGACATCAACAAAGGTTGGTATGTGCATACTAAATAGGAAATTGAGCCATATATGGAATAAAGGACATCAAATATAAAAGGCTTCGCATAGAAAGGATAAGGACCACCAAAATGGGTATCAAGAGAAAAGGTATTGAAATCATATGATAACAAAAGAATACTTGCCATTAATAAAGCATAAAGATTGTTCCATACAATCACATGTAAAGAATTAGGTCACACACCCCATATCATCAACCTGCATGCATGTGAGATAAACATATCCCTAGAACAATATAAACATAAAGGTGGCCAAGTCTCATAAACTTGAAACCTAATAGAGAAAGGAATACTGCCAATCTCCTAAATATATAAAACATGGGACAATAATCACACATCTTGGCCTGGGTATGAGGTTCCTTTCATCCCAAAAGAGCAGGAAATATCACATCTGCTCAGCAGCAAATAACACATATGCCATAAAAACCAATGCAATTACACTAGTATAGTGCTACTAAATCACATAACATGTTAAATGTAGAGGCAAGTCGAAAGTATAGACATAATATATAAACTAGTCACCACATAAGTGACCAACATATACATCCACCTCATAAGTGGGCAAAAGACATCAAATGTCATCTTTTAGAGTTCCATCATGAACAAAGCATAAGATAAGAGTTCAAAAGAATATCCACGATCACATGATCAATATCAAATAAGGTAGTTCACATGAACTGTGATTTTCAAAAGAAAAGACATTGTGTATGGGCTAATGTCTATAGGACAAAGAGAATGAATAAGCATAGGTGAATTGCTCAACATAGAAGAATAGGGGATACATCATACCTCAACTTTAGAGTCTACACTGTCCAAGTCAGTCCTAGATCCAAGCCTAGGCCTCCAAAGAACCTCTAGGGAAGGTGGACAGGTCCAAATAACCTCTAGGGAAGGTGGACATGTCCCAAGCTTAGAGATGCTAGTTTCTCCAATAAAGCTCCTATCTCGAATGAGAAGCACCTTATCCACTTTAGAGGTGAAAATCCCTAACAAAAGAACATGGAGATGAGGTGTTTATGGGTTCCAGGTGGGGTTTCACCATGGAAAGCCATGGTTTCGACTTGGAGTAAGGTGGAAGAAATACTAAAAACATGAAAATAGGGAAGGAAAGGAGGATACTTACTAGTTTTGGTCAAAATCACCAAGGGGGAGCTTAAGAAATCCTAAATAGAAAAATTTGGAACCCTATGAGCCTTATTCATTAAGGTAGGCACCTTCTTTTACCTTGCGACAACACCTTAGTGGATAAAAAGAGTAGGAATGATGCTATAAGCTAGAGGAAATAAAGGATAGCAAGATTTTTCGAATTGGGAGTTCGGAAGGGGTTGATATGACTATATAAATGAAGAGGTCAAGTATGAGGTGTCAATGAGACTTTCCATGTGTCATGTATAAGGGTGTCCATGGACATGCAAGCCTTTATGGATAAGGAAGAATTAAAGCACGAGTTGTCAAGTTACTTTCCATGTGTCCAATGCTAAGGGTGCCTATGGACATGCAAACCTTTATGGATAAGGAAGAAGTCAAGCATGAGGTGTGCATGGAGCTTTCTATGTGTCCTTAGCCTAGGGATTTCATGGTCATGCAAAAGGACAACTCATAGAGGCTTCTTTAATATCAAATTTTGATTTATGGAAAGTTATAATACATCCCAACCGACCTCCAATCAAAGAAATAACCCGATTGGTTGATAGCTTCTAAAGTTAGGCTCATTTACAAAGAGAGTAATCCCTACAATGCCCTTGGAAAGAAACACCTTCAAACCAAGCTGAAACTAGGCACCCTATGGTTTAAAAACTTGAGAATGATAAGGGAATATATAAGAATTATAATGAATGTGACAATTTGCAAAGAAAACCTCTCAGTTGGGTAAATTGCAGAGTAGTCCAGAATGTACCTAAAATTGCATAACTTACACAAACAACATCCAAATTCGACCAAACTTCATCCACAAGTTAACTTTGATGTGTTGAAATACAAATTTGACATTATTTCCATCTTTTGAGGTTATGTAAACATATTATTTATTACTTATGCCTTTTACTCATTTTCTCTCTCCTAAACATATCCTAATATTTCAAGGTGGTCCAAATTAGATGAAATTTGACATGTAAGCTAATTTTGATATGTAGATTACGAATTTGAAGTTTGTTTCCAATTTTGAGACTTATTTTTATGATATATGTCATACGTCCAATTAACAATCCATTATCTAAATTATTCATCCAGTTAAGTTCCTTACCACCAAAATGAGTTATATGGCATATTTTATGTATCCATTATTAACTTAAGACTAATATGAAAACATTAGGCTACATTAGGGTGATAAATTCATGTATTAGCTCATCAGGATCATACTAAACATAGATTTAGGTCTAACCTTCAATCGTGTTTGGCTAAGTCCAAAATGTCAACTTCTAGGGTAGGGTTTGAGATCTAGTATGTTATAAAGGATGTCTTTGACACGTACTCATGCTTAATCCTCACATGGTAGTATCCACATCACAAATCTCACATAAAATGATAATACTCCTCTAAATCAATCAAATCTATCATAAATACTAGGCAAAGGACAATTCTTCTTAATTGTGATTTATTGAGTTATCGTTAATCAATGCATAACTGCATTATTGCATACTTCTAAACAAAAAATAGTAATGCTTACCAAGGTTAAGTACCAAGATATATGAAGAATTCATCTAAGCACCCTTGCAAGAATTTTCTCAACTTTCTAAGTTCAATTACTTCCATATGATAAGATGGTAAGGATATCGAGAAGGTAACACATGCCAAATTAATATTAAAATCATCCTCTCTATATGATGGCATCCCTAGTTACTCCTTAGGAAAACACTAGGGAACTCCTAAATAATGGGTACCTCATACAAGATAGGGTTGTCTTTCCTAGTATCAAAAACATGTGCAAAATATTTTAATATTCATCCCTTAGCATCTTCTCAGTTGTCATTATAGAAATTATACATGCAAGAAAAACCTTCCTATATTGAACAAAGTTACAAGTCATATCACCATCATGGGACTCAAGTTCCATTGTAAGATAATCAAATCTCACTTTTCATTGGTGCAAGCAGTTCATTCCTAGGATTTCATCAAATCTATGTATATCAAGTGGCAAGAGATCCACTTGAATACTAAAAAGCTTACTGGGAATGCCTCAATTATAAATATAGGTTCTATAATAGGAATATAAAAAATAAAATCATAAGGAAAGGGTACAAATCACTAAATACTTTTGGATATCATAACCTTAGTCATGAAGGAACACATAGCACCATAATCTATAAAAACATTAACATGAGTATTGAGATATTTAATCAATCACATCAAACTTGTCACTACTCTTGACAATAGAAAACCCTTCAGTTGGTTCATGGAATAGGATCGAATAGTCCAAAATATTTCCCTATACAAACATCCCGAGACACTACCTCTTTGTTACTAATCATTGTAGGTGTTGAGTCTATTGATACTTCCCTCTTGGTCTCTGTCCTAATTGTTGTTGTTATTTTTTGAATGAACTTTTTTGAATAATGCCATACCAATCTACATGTATATAACGTAAGCATATTAGGACCCCAAGATTACCCCTATCTTGTGTCCACAAGTGGTACATTGTAGATGTGTTGATGCATGACTAAGTATTGTAGATGCCAACATACTCATCACTACAGACAAATAGAACTAGGTTCCCTCTAGGTTTGTAAACTCTAACTCTATCTCTATTTGCTTTTCCTCTAGTCATGTATTGTTGGGGACTTGAAGTGTACTAAATAATGAATCAATTCTTCTATGTGGAGGTGGTCTACCTATCCTTTATCGGCGACTAGGACCAATTTTTCACATCTTTTCTCTTAGTATATTTTGCCCCTTTAATTCTTTCTTGGTCATTCTAGTCCTCTTAATCATTCTGGTGGCATCGAAAAAGTGTGGAAACTTGATCAACATTTTGTAAATTTGTCTTCTCTTGGATATCATAATTCTTCCCATCCTCAAACATTCTAGCCTTATCAAATTAAGTCACACAAAGCTATGATTTGAACCCCTTAAGATCTAGGAATAGGATCTCATACTCTATCATTGACATTGTATCATGCTTCAACATCTCAAACTATCTCACCTTGTCATGTTTCTATGTGTCTAGATACTAGCATGACTTAAAACTCCTCTTAAACTAGACCAATAAGCTATCTCTCATGATCACTACATCTCCTATAACACACACCCTTTACTAGTACTAACTTTCATGAGGTACAATATGTTATACCTTCTACTCTTCAAGAACACGGAATAACGTAAAAAACTTCTCTATGTCAAATATCCAAGAAAAATGTTCATTGGGATCGGAATAACCTATGAATTCATAGGCTCCTATCTTCCTCAACTTGTCATATTTGATCCCTGACTAGAACTTGATGAGGTGCATGTGGTACTAACCCTCCTTCCTTCTAACTGATAGAAGTAATCATTCCATGAGGCATTAGCATCATCTTATGTGCCAATTGAACTATAAGAACTTGTGGTTGAAGTTAAGGTTTTGACACCTCTTCCTCATCAGGTACAAGTTGAGCATGTTAAAACATCTCTTCTCTAACTCAAGGAGGGAAAGGATAATTAGTTTTGTTTTCAACTTGTCCTTGTAGATCCATCTAACATAGGACTAGTAACTAGTTATCCGTCTATCCTTCTCTTATACGGTACCATCTCTAAAGATAAGATAGTGATATTATGAGCTACATTAAAAAGAATGAGAGTTGAAACATACTATGTTTATGTACTAACATAAACCTAAGTTTTGAACGAAGATTTTGATTCAATCCAATTAATCAACCACACCATGATAATTATAGGCATCCTTGAGATATGGCACAAGAAGTGACAACAAAACTCTAATCACAAATTAAAAAGTGATCAAAGAATAAGACACATCATTTATAGATGATTTGATTCAAAATTTACATATTATATCATCATTTGTTACATAATATTTTTATTAAACTTCCACATAAGTCATTCAAAAAAAATTTATTACCTATCTAAGAAGTTCAAATTACATAAATAAAATGTCATATACAAAATTCATGTCATTAAAAAAGTTAACACCCATGAGGCTCACCCCAAAGACCCATGTACAAGCACTGCTCAACGCATTTGATGGTAGACTGTCTCTAGATATATGTCAATCATCTCAAGATTTAGGTTGAGAAAGATGCTTCATTGTCAGGACCTAAAAAGTTGTTCATTGGTTGATTAACTAATGTCTCATTGAGCATATGAATGTAAGAGGAAGCAAATAACATTTCATTTTCTTTCTTCAAGATAGGGAATATATGATTTATTAATGTTTAAATCATATAAAGTATATAGTTTAAATATTTTATTTGGTAGGATGTGAATATATAACAAATGCAAGAAAAACATTAAGTTATAGTTATCAATATAATTAAGTTTTTCCAATTTATTAGTTTTCCTTGAAATTACTTGTCTTGTACCTCACCAATTATAGGTCACCACATTATGCTCACATGGATGACTCATTGTGTATCACATATGGTTAAATCTCCCTCCTGAGATATCTAATACAACCCAAGTTCATCATAGGCCTAGGTGGGATCCTATAGCATTACTGCCTTCATTCCCATGCCTTGGTACATGGTAAGCAATACCACAATGTAAATCAGATAATGCAACATACTGAAACATGAACTCATAACCTTAGAAATCGTAACTCCTTGGTTTTGATGTCTTTATGATTAATTCACAAAACAAACCCAAATCATGCTGTAATTTATACCCTGTAAGAACTTAATAGGATGATAAAATGAGTTGTGATTTGATGAGTAGTGATAATGGATAAATAATAATTGGAAATTTTTCCTATTAAGCCCAAATTACTTTATTTAAAGTTTTTGACACATAAGTTGTAAGATCCTTAAATTTTGAAAATTTAGATTATATGATTATGAATTCACTAATGAAAGACTAAGATTCAGTTTGAGACAATGAGAGTGATATCAGAATGATGAGATCAATAATATGACTTTGATTGAATTGGAATGATGAATTTAAGCTCTATACGTAGAGTCAACATATGAATATGAAGGTTTAATTGAGATATTTATTTCATAATTATAAAGATAATTAGGCTTCTGTATCCATTAGAGGGCCTAAAAATGAGCCATGGGACTTGATATCCAATACAAGACCATTTGGACTATTCGAGTGGCAAATAGGTCCATGGGATATAGCTTAAAGCAATTGTGATTTTATACATATATTGATACCAATGATTTTGTGAGTTGATCAATAAACTAATTATGAGATAATTAGCAACATTCCAAAAGATTCTAAATTAACCAGTGACCTAGATAGTCAAATGAGTAATTATCTAGTCTGTTATGGGATTCCAAGTAATTGGGTATCATATAAAGCCAACTTAATCTAATGCTTTTTCTTAACTCAAGACAATGTTTGAAATAATATAAATCTAAATTTTGAGATAATTACATGATTATCTATGAACTAGGTGATTAGATTAATAAGATACATGAAGAGAAAGGAAAGGGTGTTTATTGTAACCCTTTTCAACCCAAACTTCGTCTAAATTGTGACAAAGGTATATGAAAGGTAATCCTCAAGTTTGGTGTCAAGTGGATAATAATAGTGACTTATAAGATTCTTAAAATGTTATGATAATATGAAGTGTGGATTTTAATATTAATTACTAATTTATTTATCACTATCACACTAAAGTCATGGTAATATGGGACTTAAGAGGTATGGAAGATCGAAACGCGGGTTGTTCATGCTAATCTAAGATTCAATGATGAAGGCATCATCATTTGCCTCATGTTCTAAGTCCCTCCAAGTATGGACATTGAACACCAAACCACCCACCCCCGTTCTCTCTTTAGGAGGGATGGTTTTCCCTAGAATCATTCCCAACAACTCTGGGAGATGAAAATGATTACAACCAACCATTATTTGTGATCATGATCTCAAAAAGTTTAGATAATTCCATATTTCACGAGATACTGAGAAACTAAGTTTGACTAGCTATCTACTTTACTATAATTCCTAGGCCTTACTAAGGCATCCAAAACAAGTGTCGAGATCCTGTGAACACGCTAATATCCTCAATTTCTCATGAATATGCATGTGAATGCCTGGTATACTCCATAGTCATCTCCCATAGAGTTGACCTTGACATGGAGGGTTCAAGTGCCTCCATCCAACTCATTTCCTATGGGGCTTCCTTAGGATACAATGAGGAGCTTTCGTTCATCACCCTAACTTGGCAAAGCTAAGTAGGTGTTCCCCATGAGCCAGACCCTGCTCCATGAGGTAGCTTATCAAAATCCACATACCAAACCACTATGGCGCATTTCTAGTGATTGGAAGGATATCTTGGCACCCCATCATCCTACAATGACCTTTGGACTGACCAGGATGGGTGGTAATTCCATCTTCTCAATGTTTTTCCATGTTTGTGTAAAATCCAACCTAGCAACCTCCATCTCTCGCCACCCCAAAGAGAGTTGAGAATCTCTATGGCATGGTGAAGCCTGGACAAAGGCAACACAACCATATGGCATGGACCTTGGCATGTGTACCCCAGAGTTAACTCACTAGTTGACTCGTGGATCTATTGGGAGAGCAAACCATGGTGCAGTTGGGGAAGGAAGAATCCCCTATGGGGAATTACTCACTAGCCCTCAACCCATGTGATCAACCAAATCAATGCATGGGGGTGATGTCTTTCTCCCTAGTTCTAAAGGACCAACCCACACTGAGTAGGCAAAAATGTGGAGTAATTGTAACGACCCCACCTCCCAGTAACCCCCACTTAAGGGAGACCAAGAGGTCAAAGTTGTTATCCCAATAAACCAGATCAAAGGTTCAACAAATAATCAGTAATAATTATGAAATTCTACCAAACTAAACTGAAAACTGATATAAAATAAAACTTTGCATACCTTTTCCTAAACTTGGATATCTACTTCTATCCATATCTAGATTCTATTCTAACTAATCCTCCATTGTACTTAATTATTATTTGATTCTACATATTCCACTTTACTGTTTGTCCTTTTCAAACTTGTACCTAAAACACTGACAAACAAAATGTCAGTCAGCATATCAGAATATGCCGGTATCAACCAATATTTTGCAAATATGGCTAACAATCGAAAGATCACAATCAAGTTAATTAACAAGCCAAATTACACTTTCAGTGTGACTTTATCCACCACTTTAGCTCTAACACTGGCATACCCCCTTTCAGGTTTCACTTTTGCAATTGACTTAAGTCCACCTTCTCAATCCCAAGCTTGGTGCCTGGGGTCACCCTTCATGGTGCCCTTTAGTCATGCAATATCATAGGCCACCTTCTCAATCCTGATCTTGGTACCTGCGGTCACCACTCAGGGTGCCCATGGGTCTTCCCTCCTAGGCTTGACCTTTTTGCATCATCCATTAGGGTGGCATGTAGGTACGAGAATACACACCTATTATTATTGTGATAATCATAGTGACTTTATGATTTGCAAGTATGAACATCCAAACTGTTAAGTTGCATTCAATGTGATGAATCATCCAGGAAACTCTTCGGGAAACTAATGCGATTAACCATAATTAACCACATACCGGATTTAGAAGTCTCAAGGATTGTAAGTAGAATATCCAATTAATCAAATAGCCAACCAAGCCCGACAACTAATCACCCCAATCAATCAAGCACAATAAGAAACCTGGAAAACATGTGCAATCTAATTATTCATATGCTCATCATGGAATTCCCTCCTAGGGTGTGCCTAAGTTGAATTAGGGCTTTCCTTAACATTCTTTATATTCCTCTCTTAACCTTTACCTTGTAAGTCAACTAAACCCTAAAACACTGTTTCCATGTTCCAAAACCCTAATTACTTAGTCATTCATGTCTAAGCCTCTTCATTACCAATTTGGCTTACGATTAGTTCTAACTTCATCTTATACATAAGATTTCAAAACATAGCTTATTAAAGTCATAAACACCCAGATTAGGGTTTCTAGGTTTTCAAGTATATCTTCACTCATGTGAGACTTTAAAACATCCTTTTTACATATTAAAACTTATCTCTTTAAGTTATCTATTCCAAGGTTTCTTAATTAAACTTCAGATCAATATATCTCAGTTTAAGATATTCATATTCTCAAAATAAAAGTCATTAAAGTCATATTACTCAACATTAGGGATTTTAGGCCCATTATTGCACTTTCTTAGTCATAGCACCCTAATTAAGAAAATCATGGGTTTTTTAAACTCAAATTAGATTCATATTATCCATTTTATGTCAAAAGAGTAAATGTTGACTCATAATACCAACTTAAGTAATTGAACTCATCCCTAATCAACATCTAGGGTTTTGATTACACTTAAAGCATTCAGGTTACTAACTTTGTGTACTTTTCGAACTAGAAGAAAAACTACTCTATAAAAGTAATTTTATTGGATTCCTTGTATTTTTCTGATCAATTTTGATATATAATACTCTTTAATCCAAGCTACCAATTATTAGTTACTAATTTCGCAAGATAAATTACCTTTGGCCAATAAGGGCTCGACACGTCAGCGGTTATGTAATAACCTAAGCGCCCTTTAATTTTCTAGATAAGTCCTTTGCACCCTTGGGTGTCACACATCCATGGAGGGGCTTCTTAGTCATTCGCCACTCCATCTTCTTCAACCCCTCGCCTGACTGTATCGTGAGCAAGCCGTAGGGGCGGGTCAACTGCGGAGTTGACCCCATGTTCTCGAATGCTGCTGATCCAGGGAGAAGTGCAACTACCTCTGTCGCACCTGGCTAGACTCACGGGTGGTCTCGGTTGGCTTGCTACTATCCTGAATCATTGGTATGGAGCAGCTCTCCTCTGACAAGGTACATGGCTGATCATGGAGTAGGTCGAGCGCCTCCCTACAATTGGTTGCACTGGACGATTGGGTCCCCCTTCGCGAACTCGATGGAGTATACAAAGGTAATGCCCATGGGGCAAGGCCCCCTCCTTATATAGAGGACAACCACCTGTGTTTTCCCCCAAATTTAGGGAAAACTCACCCAGACCATGACAGACCCCAAATCTTGGGTCGGTTAGATGCGGAAAAGGCTCCCAAAGTCAAAGGAATAGTTTCCTGCTTCGCACATTAACTCTACTTCACACAAATCTGAAAGGAAGATTGTGCTTCCTAAACATTGCATTCCAGTCTCCTCGTGAGGCTAGGATCAGGTCCAGGCCATTGGATCTTACATCTACGGTCCCTGTTTAATCTGAATATCCAAATGTCATTGTGAGATTTACTATAATCACAACACTTTAGGGAATCTTGTAAAAGCTATAACTCCCAAAGCGAAAATCCAATTAATCCCAAGTTTTGAGGGAAACTTAGTAATGACTTAATCTACCGCTCTGCCAAAATCGGGCTCATTATCTAAAACAAAACATGCCTTTTGTTTAGGTTCAATATATTACTCAATTAGGCATATTTCTCATATCTTTTCTCTTTCTTATTTTCTTATTTCCCATTATTTCTATTCCTTACAATCCAAGAAAGCAAGTGGGGTTCGAAATATCCTTCATTATGACCAAACCCTCACTTCTCTCTTTATTTCTTGCATTATCTCCTTCATTTAAAATATTCTTGGTTAATTGTTTATTTCTTGTTTTTCTTTTGATTTATCTCTCTCTTTTTGAAACCTTAGACCCACAAGAAAGCCTAAGATTTCGAAATCCTCTTTGAAGGATTCTTATTATCCTTCTGGATGCATCCACATCCTCAATATCTCATTATCTTACTTATTTATTTACTAAAAGATTTATTTTCAAGGATTTCTCTTTATCTTTCCTCTCCTTTTTCCTCTTTTCATATTTCTTTTATTAGAAATCATGTGTAAAAAATTTTTACTCAATTTCGGCCATTAATGCCACTTTCTAGATATTTCCAAGTATTTCTCATGAATACTTTGCTTAATATTCCATTATCATGTAACTTTTTCTATTATTTGGACTTTTCTTCTATTCTTCTCTTTTATATCCATTATTGGATTAATATATTAATAGGAACCACAAAATTCCTCTCAAAAGGGAGATTTGCAAAGAAATCCATTCTTTGAAGCAAAGCATACCACCTTTTTAATTAATTCCATATTCAGAAAATTATTACATTTCAATTATGAAAACACATGCAAAATTGAGGTTGTAACAGTAATCCCATTATTTGGGCTCAAACCGATGCCTAATAGATAATGCACTTAATTTCTGACATGCAATTTTATCATTTCATTATTAATTATTACTTTTAGAATAATTCTAGTAATTGACTATAGATTTGATGTTAGTGATATTATATATCGGGTTGCTCAAAATAATGTGTAAAATTTGTATAAAATGATTTTAATACCTAGATTAAATCATAGTTCAAAAAGTATTGGTAACATACGAACATAAATTGATTAAAGTAAGTAAACCCTAGTTCTAATAAATAGGTTATTACACATGTAAAATATGTTTATTTGTGAAATTATCTAATGTTGTTTAACATAATGAGATCCCAAGATAATAATGGTTATGTATATTTAGGGCTTATAAAGATAATAATAATATGTATGATGGAATTAGGGTTTGATACCCTATTCCTTATCCAAACCCAAGATGACCCAAACCCTAGTTTATGACCTAAGTTAGTCCTAATTCGTATTATGTGAATTCATGGTGAAACTCTAGGGTTATACATAAATGTATCAATTGCATGGATAATGTATGATTTTATGGAATGCACATTAAAGTACTTGAAGCATTTTGTATGGGTATGTGGTTCAATTATTAAAAACAATCATATTTCACTATCGATGGTTTATCAAATGAGTTTTTTAAGGTTTGATCTCAAGATAAACTACTTGGATGTTTATTTAATTTTTGTTCAACTAGAACGCCCTATGCAAATCACATAATGATAAAAATGATATTATGAACCCAAGGTGACACCCATTAATGGATAATGCACAAAAGTCCAATGATGAACAATGATTGAACTCGATATGGTATGCCAATCATGGGTTAGAAAATGAAAAGGCAAGTTCATATTTGTAATTTTTACTGATGAAATATATGTTGATATATGTACATGCACACTTTTGTATGTGCCCACGTACACAATCTAGCAAAATAGTGAATCATGTTGTTATTTGATGACATTTTAGATACGTGGGCATCATTTGTTATATTTAGTTTGTCAACATAATATTTGAATACATGGACATTTAGTTAGCTAATTTCCTCCACTACAAAAGGCAAGTTCATATTTGCAATTTTAACTTATGCAATATATGTTGATATGTGTACATGCACACTTTTGTATGTGCCCACATACACAATATAACAAAATAGTGAATTATGTGTTTATTTGATAGCTTTTTAGGTACATGAAATATTATGTTGTGATAAAGAGACTAAAGTTCCTCCACAATTATTTTTGTATTATCTTTTATCTTTTGTTTTCACTTTGGTTTCATTGTGTTGGGTTCGGCACCATCCAACAACCATTTCTTTTCCCCTACATCCATATTTACTCCTTTCCTTGTTACAATCTAATTTGTTATCCTCTCTCTCTCTCTCTAAATCCCTCTCCTTACAATATCCCTTTCTCTTTCACCTCAATTTTCAATTCTTTCTCCTCTAGCTCTAGAAACCTCTCTGTTGTAAATTAGGACTCAACTTGTCCAAACTCCATAGCTATACTCTCTTGATAAACTGTGAATGTCTCTCTCCTCTCTATAACCTCCATTATTTCTAGCCTCCTCTATAGACTCCAAGCCCTATCAATAATGATCCCGCTACCATCCTCAGAACCCTAGAGATTACGGTCAACATTTAGAAACATGATTTTCCCCTCATCATACTCTTAAACCGCAACTACATCCACCTATTATTAGAATCTTGATCTAGTGTTTGAGACCTATACAACCACCAGTAATGTTTTGGAACACCACTGAATTCCTCCTTTAAGCTTCAAGTGTGGACAATCATTTTAATTTGAGGTAAATCAATAGATTTCTCTTTTAAGTGACTTGTTGTATTCTTCTACAATTTGTGTGGTTTCTCTCAAATATTAGCTCCATATGAATTGTGTTCTCTCACCCTATATCTATTTGAACAGCACAAAGGTGTTTTGGGTTCTGTTTCTTGTTGTGATGTTTATGTATATGTTCTTTTCCATCATAGATTTTTATGTTTAGCCCAATCTGATTCCCACTACTCAGGTAGATAGTGTTAAAGAGATTGAAGTGTCCATCTCTAAGCAGACCAAAAATCAGATACAAAACATACATGATAATTAAATAAAACTTCCCTTTATTTATTAAATGACCTTAATAAGGTATGCAACATGGGATGAAGGAATCTTGGAAAATATACAAGGGAAAATTATTCTTATAAAACCATGCAAACTTGTTCACATTAAGATTATCCCCTATGACTTGGTGGAACTTATTTATATTTTCATCGTCAGAGTAGTTGAGTGAAAAATAGATCTTGTAAGGAGTGGGACCTGAGAGAGAGGGATCCACTCCCTACTAAAAAAAATGAAGAATAAAACACCCATTACAAACACACTCAAAGATATGCCAGAATAGGTGTAAAATTTTCAAATTTCAATAAATGGTATTCAAAATGACCAAAGTGTAACACCGGAATAAAACAATGACTATATTCAATTTTCACAAAAAGATTACAAAAGTACATCATAATCTTCAATAAAGGTTTACATGTATGATACAACATAAGGATCTAAGTAGAGGGAAGTCTAAACTACTTCAAATCTATCTCCAAGAAACATCTCTAAAATCTAGGTCCATGTTGGAAGCTATGTTCTCCTTGATCATGTTCAACACCTTGATCTAAACTTGGGTGGTTGGGAAATCACCCAGTAAGAGAGAGAAAAATAAGTTATGTGTCAAATAATGAACGAGAACAAAATATAAGGAAATAACATGAAAGTAAAGGCTAAGATTTCATCATAAGATGAAGAAATCAAGAGTATGAGGCATAAACAAACAGATGCTTGCCATATCAAGAAAAATAATAAAAGGATTTTCATGCATGATTAATATTGACTACATTAACTAAGTAGGGTTGAGGCACCTACCAGGCCTCAACCTATAGGTGAGGGGAGAATTAAATGCATTCCCAGTCACCTGTACATATTTTACGGGAGAGAATAAAACTTTCCCCGGGGCAAATTAATACATGCCCTATCTATGGGTGATTGTACATAAGTACCACTACTATAGATAAATAGTCCATAAAAACAACATGCTAGAAAATAAATCATGGCATGTAAAAGTATCATATCAATTAGAACATGGCAGTGGGGTACAAGACCCAAGAAAAAGAATATCATTACCAATTTTGAGGCAATTTAACATAAGAATCATTTATAGAGGGAATAGGTTCATTAAAGCCTCATTAGGGAAATATAGGGTTTGGTTTGAAAATATCACAACTAAGGGTGTAAGAATGCACATACCTCTCTTACTGATATCAATTACTAATTTTCACCACTTTAATTAATGTATTAAAGTGGTGAATGTATTAGCATGTATTAGAGTACATGTATTAGCATGTATTAGAGTACATAATGCAAATTAATGTATAGAAACCCTAATTTTAGACCTTTTTAGAAAAATTCAGATTTAGACTATAAAAACCTCACCAATGAACATATTAGGTTCCCCGATCAAGAAAATATATTCTTATGTTAACTTTTGATTTATGATGATTAAGATGTAATTTTTGTGGATTTTATGCATTAAATTCATTTTACAAAAATCACCCTTTGTCAAACCTTAAAATCAGACCATAAAAGCATTTCTATTAGATAGAGATTAATTTTTTGATTCCAAAACATGTTCACTTGCCAAATTTGGATATGAGGATTAAAAGACATGAATTTTTCAATTTGAACAAATCTGAAAATGACAAGTCAGAAATCTTCGAGAGAGAGAAAGAGTGAGAGAGAGGGAGAAAACACCATTTTACCCAAGATCAGGGTTTGAATTGCATAGGTAACCAAACTAGATCTTCTAGATAAGGTAAAACAACAAGAAACCAAAACCCTAGAAGAACATGGTAAATAGAGATGGACATCATCAATTTTAAACATATAAGCATGATTTTAAGCATGTAGTAAGCAATATACGAGAAGGGGGTTATAAAAATCACCTCTAGGAATGTGGACAGGTTCAAGAAGCAAGGTTCCCAAACTAGAGAGTCTAGTTTCTCCAACAACTCTCCTCTCTCAAGCAAGAAGTACCTTCTCCACTTTAGAGGTGAAAAACCCTAGAAAAAGAACATGGAGATGAGCTATTTAAGGGCTCTAGGTGGGTTTTCACCATGGAAGGCCATGGTTCTGACCAGGAAGAAGGTGGGAGGAAGACTAACAGAATGAAAATAGGGAAGAAAAGGAGGAAACTCACTATTTTTGGTCAAAATCGCCAAGAAGGAGCTTTAGAAACCCTAAATAGAGCAAATTTGAAACCCTATGAGCCTTCTTCATCAAGGTAGGCACCCTCTTTTACCTTGGGACAGCACCTTCGTGGACAAAAAGAGTAGGAATGATTATCTAAGATGGAGTAAATAGTAGGAGAGAAAGGGTTTTTGAATTGGGAGGTGGGAAGGGGTAGATAGGGCTTTATAAAGAAGGGGGCAAGCATGAGGTTTTTATGGAACTTTCCATGTGTCCTTTGCCTAAGGTTCATGGCAATGAAAGAGGACATCTCATATAGACTTCTTGTACATCAAATGTTGGTTCTAAAATCCCATGGAGACTTCTAGGCCATCCCCACCGTCATCCAATCAAAGAAATAACCCCATTGGTTGATAGCTTTTAAAAATAAGCTCATTTATAAAGAGGGTAATCCATAAAATGCCCTTGGAGAGAAACACCTTCAAACCAAGGTTCAACTAGGTGCCCCATGGTTCAAAATTTCGACAAGTGTAATGGAATATATAAGTATTATAATGCATGTGATAATTTGTAAAGGAAACCTCCCAATTGGGTAAATTGCATAACTTGCAAAAACAACATCCAAATTGAACCAAATTTGAAACTTAGGCTCATTTTATGTTTTAAAATCACATCAAAAAGTTAGATTACTATTTAGAACACCTAATGAAGGTCCTTAAGTAGACTTTCACTGAGGTATTTGGGCATAAACCCTTTTATTGGTACAAATAGTGAATAAATGTTCACCATACCACTATAAATTTCACTAATTAAACATCAAGGACATAAAGGACAAAAATGAAAGGGAAATTTGGGAAAAGGATTATATGGATATTACATCTAAGATTTAGCATGTTCCAACACTCCACTCCTTAATAAGGATTTTGTCCCCAAAATCTCAAACAAAAAGAGAAGGGTGAGTATGCAACATCCGAACACTAAACTCTGAGGTTTTTTCCATAGAACTTCCACCAAAACTTTCACTAACTCAAACTCCTTATTTTTCAACTTCTTAACTTGGGAGTTCAGAATCTTCTCAAGAAACTCCTCATAGGTCAGGTTTTCATGGATCACTAAGGGTTCTATGATTAAGATTTCTTTTTATTTGATATAACACTTTTAACATTTTATGTGTATCAATATTATATTCATTATGATATTATATCATCCTTATTATTCTTTTAATTGTGTCATGTTATATTTAATGTGTTACCAAAAGAGTTATATTTTATTATTATACACAAAGTCCTATATATTTTTTATTTATCTCATTAAGAGATTTTGCACAATTAGGGTTTACTCAATTATCACAATATACCTAATTATTATCCTTAATTTAGTCTATGTTATCAACATATTGAATTATAATAGATAGTTTTTAAGAAATAAGACATTCTATTCAATTTTTTACAATTAATCCAAACAATGTCACATTAATTACTTATATCTATATCAAACATTGTCACAGTACCCTTTTTACATTAATGTCATCATTAATCATTTTCTCATATTTATTCACTTCTTATTATTGATATGCACATTTATGTGAATCCAATTACTTCTTATCCATATTGAAGTCATTAAATGTATTCTACTGATCAAGGTGGGATATATTACATATTAATGATTTGATTCACATACTAAGTGATGATTAGGTGATTAATTAGGTATGTATTAGAGAACAAGGTGATATGCATTTCATATTATTTACCTTATTAATTTATGATTAGGTGATTAAATACCATTTGTGTGTATTAAAGTATGTTATCTGATTATGACACCTAATGTTACTAATGTATCAAGAATGTCATTAAGGATGTATAGGTTAAGGTTAGATGATTACAACTTAGGGTTTAGGTCAATATGATCATTATTCTCCATCTATACATTCTTATTATGCATTAAATACAAGATTAGGTTACAATTATCTTGCTCATCATTTTATTAGGATTTATTGGTCCAAGAAATGTTTGGCATCATGTGTACCCACTATTAGTATTAATATGTGAGTTGATCATATTTTGTGCATTAGGTATTCATTAGGGTTCAAACATATGAATTATTCATTAGATGACCATTATATGTTCTTTAGGATACCAACAAGCATGTGGGGTTACAGCTATAACTTGTTTGGTCAAACTAAGGATCCAAGCAAACTATCCTTCTAATCATGGAGTTAGGGTTTCTAGAGTTAGTGTACCTAGATTTTGGTATGTTATAGAACTCCATCCCCTTAAAAAGGATTTTGTCCACAAAATCTAACTACCCAAACATCATCAAACCAACTACTCTCCAAGCCTTAAAAGGTTTGACCTACCAAGACAAACAAATATGGAGTTAAAAGGGTGAGTCTAACTAAGCCATGTACAAGATCCATCATGCTTCCACTGTGCACTCTGATTGCTTACTAAACAACAAACTTCAAAGTCTAGGTTATTAGGGATAGAATATCCAAATATGTGGTTCTAGGGAACAAAAAGGAACTATATTGGGTATCCATCCTCGAACAATTCATTACACCTAAAATACAAGGTCAACATATTAGGTTCTGAGGATTATCCAACTTAGGTACCTAAGGTTACTATTACCTATAGGCATGCTATTTTGGACAGTCAGTATCAATGTAGGCCAGGCAGGTATGATAAGGATCTGGGAGTCCTCGTAAACCATGCTAGTGGTGCAGAGGAAAATCTTGCCAACCCGTGAACCCTGATCCATTATCGACACCTTTGCTTTCAACTTATGCCCTAATAACTACCTAAAGGCTCATCACATAACGGTTAACTAAACATGTATCTAATGTGAAACTCTTATCATACTAAATTAATCCTCTTATTGTATATAGATTAGCATAGAACAATTCTTGGGCAAACATGTTACTTAAAGAGGAACTATATGAGGAAAGGGTTCTTTTTAGGGGGACAAAGTTAAAATAGTCAAATTTTGACTATCATGGACTCTAATACCATGATGTAAGGAGTGGGACTCGAGAAGGGGGATCCACTCCCTACAAAAAAAATTGAAGAGTAAAACATCCATTCCAAACACACTCAAAGGTATGCCAAAATAGGTGTAAAATTTTCAAATTTCAATAAATGGTATTCAAAATGACCGAAGTGTAGTAGCAGAATAAAATAATGACTATATTCATTTTTCACAAAAAGATAACAAATTTAAATCATAATCTCCAATAAAGATTTACATTTATGATAAAACATAAGGATCTAAGTAGAGGGAAGTCTAAACTACTTCAAATCTGTCTCCAAGCAACATCACCAAAAGATAGGTCCATATTGGAAGCTATGTTCTCCTTGATCATGTTTAACACCTTGATCTAAACTTGGGTGGTAGGGAAATCACCCAGCAAAGGAGAGAAAAACAATGTATGTGTCAAATAATGAATGATAACAATATATAAGGAAATAACATGAAAGTAAAGGCTAAGATTTCATCATAAGATGAAGAGATCAAGAGTATGAGGAATAATCAAATAGATGCTTGCCATATCCAGAAAAACAATAAAAGACTTGCATGCATGATTAATATTGACTACTTAACTAAGTAGGGTTGAGGCACCAATTGGACCTCAACCTATAGGTGAGGGGAGAATTAAGTACATTCCCACTCACCTACACATATTTTATGAGGGAGAATAATACATTCTCCAAGGTGAATTAATACATGCCTTATCTATGGGTGGTTGTACATAAGTACCACTACTATATCTAAATAGTTCATAAAATCAACATGCTAGAAAAGAAATCATGACATGTAAAAGAATCATATCAATTAGAACATGGCAGTGGGGTACAAGACCCAATAAAAAGAATATCATTACCAATTTTGTGGCAATTTAACAAAAGAATCATGAATTGAGGGAATAGAGTTCATTAAAGCATCATTAGATAAATATAGGGTTTGGTTTGCAAATATCCCAACTTAGGGTGTAAGAATGCATATACCTCTATTACTGATATCAATTACTAACTTTCACCACTTTAATTGAATCCAAACTCCTCTTTGCCTGTTTTTAATGTATTAACATGTATATAGAGTACATAATGCACATTAATGTATCAAAAACCTAATTTTAGACCTTTTTAGAAAGACTTAAATTTAGACTATAGAAACATCACCAGTGAACTTATTAGGTTCTCTTGATTAAGAAAATGTAGTTTTATGTTAACTTTGGAGTTATGATGATTAAGATGTATTTTTTGTTGATTTTATGCATTACATTCATTTTACAAAAATCATCCTTCGTCAATCCTTAAAATCAGACCTCAAAAGAATTTCTATTATATAAAAGTTAATTTTCTAATTCCAAATCATGTTTGTTTGTCAAATTTGGATAAGCGGATTAAAAGAAATGAATATTTCAATTTGAACCAATCTGGAAATGACAAGTCAGAAATCTTCGAGAGAGACAAAGAGTGAGAGAGAGGGAGAAACACAATTTGACCCAAGATTAGGGCTTGAATTGCATAGGAAACCAAACTAGATCTTCTAGAGATGGTAAAACCACAAGAAACCAAAAACCCTAGAAGAACATGGTAAATATAGATGGAGATCATAGATTTTAAACATAGAAGCATGAGTTTTAAGTATGTAGTAAGCAATATACGAGAAGTGGGTTATAAAACTCACCTCTAGGATGGTGGACAAGTTCAAGCAGTAAGGTTCCCAAACTAGAGAGGCTGGTTTCTCCAACAACACTCCTATCTCAAGCAAGAAATACCTTCTCCACTTTAGAGGTGAAAAACCCTAAAAAACGAACATGCAGATGAGTTGTTTAAGGGCTCTAGGTAGGATTTCACCATTTAAGGCCATAATTCTGACCAATAAGAAGGTGGGAGGAAGACTAACAGCATGAAAATAGGGAAGGTGAGGAGGAAACTTACTATTTTTGGTCGAAATCACCAAGAAGGAGCTTTAGAAACCCTAAATAGAGCAAATTTGAAACCCTAGGAGCCTTCTTCACCAAGGTAGGCACCCTATTTTACCTTGGGACAGCACCTTCATGGACCAAAAGAGTAGGAACAATTATCTAATATGGATTAAAGAGTAGGAGAGAAAGATTTTTGGAATTGGGAGGTGGGAAGGGGTAGATATGGCTTTATAAAGAAGGGGGCAAGCATGAGGTGTCTATGGGTCTTTCCATGTGTCCTTAGCCTAGGGTTCATGGCCATGCAAGAGGATAGCTCATAGAGACTTCTTGTATATCAAATTTCGGTTCTAAAAGCCCTGGGAGACTTCTAGGCCATCCCCACCATCCTCCAATCAAATAAATAACCCCATTGGATGATAGCTTTTAAAGATAAGCTCATTTATAAAGAGGGTAATCCCTAAAATGCCCTTGGAGAGAAACACCTTCAAACCAAGGTGCAACTATATTCCCCATGGTTCAAAATATTGACAAGGGTAAGGGAATATATAAGTATTATAATGCATGTGATAATTTGCAAAGAAAACCTTCCAATTGGGTAAATTGCATAAAAGTCTAGAATGTACCTAAAATTGCATAACTTGCACAAACAACATATAAATTGAACCAAATTTGAAACATAGGCTCATTTAATGTTTTCAAATCACATAAAAATTTTAGATTAAGGTTTATAAAACCTAACTAAGGTCCTTAAATAGACTTTCACTTAGGTATTTGTGCATAAACCCTTTTATTGGTGCAAATAGTGAATAAATGTTCACCATACCACTATAAATTCCACTAATTGAACATCAAGGACATAAAGGACAGAAATGAAAGAGAAACTTGGAAAAAAGAATTATATGGATATTACATCTAAGATTCAAATGTTACTTTAGAAGTCAACCATATAGCATATCAGGGGACCACTATTAATGCAAATGCACATGTATTCAGTCGATAAGATATGTGAAATTGCATGATAATATAATTCTTGGTTGTAATATAATAAAAAATGTTATAAACAACTTTATTCTTTATGAAACCATTATGTTTTATCACATTTTTAAGTTATAAATTTTATGGCCATTATCTCCTTTGACTTTCTAGGTTTGAGGATATTTAAGGTGCTAAACCATGTCTACACCCTTAGGCTAGGGTCTTTTTACATCCAGATTGAATCCATTGTTGCACCCATTGTTTTGGATCTTTTTGTGTTTCATGTACGTTAGAACCTTTCATCACCCTAAGGTGCGATCTTATTAGTACACATGCATTAAAGTATTGCTACAACCAAAGGTGGGGATATATTTGCATGAAGAGATTCAATACTGAGGTGTAGTGGATTTATCACTTTATGTTCAAGGTTCTTTTAAAACATAATTATATATGGAAATACAAAAATCATATGATAAAAGGTAACTTAGTTCAAACAATTTACTATATTTCTAGATAGAACCAAACAATACCATATAGAGGTTAATAAGAGGATAAAAGTGTACCTTTGAGAGTTATAGTATAGATCTATGTCAGGGATTTGATTATACCCATTTAAGGGTCCTAAAATTTGGTAATATCTCCATTGAAGGACCCTGATAGACTATATGATTTTATCACAAGATGCATCAAGGAGAGAGAGCGAAATGGGCAAGGGGTCAATCACTCATCTATGTTTGTTGTTGTAAGTGAAACAATCCATAGTGGGGACTAGAAGATATATATATATATATATATATATATATATATATATATATATATATATATATATATATATATATGAGGATAGGAGGAGTCAATTGTTGGGCATATCCTTCAAATGTTTTTATATTAAATCCTATGATCAAAAAGTATGAGGGTATTTTTGTTTTCCATCTACAAAGAGGATCTTGTCTTTGACCAATTTTAAGTATGCCTCCTATAAACTACAACTTTCTATTATTTTAACTCATATTTGTCTCTTCGAGTTTGTTGATTGAAAAGGAAAAGAATCAAACTAATGGTAAATCTTTCCATTATATAATTTGGATACGGTAAAATAGTATTTCAAAACAACCAAACAACAAGTATAGGTTCACACAAAATCCCGTATACTGCATAGCATTAGATTAGGTCCCAGTTTCTCAAGACCATAGTCTCCATCCCAACAAGGCTCTTAGGAAAACCTCTATAAAAGCCCCTCACTCTATTTACAATATATTCAAAAAATGCAAGGGTGTCATTCTTACTTTTCCCATGTATCCTCTTATTCCTCTCTTGCTAGATTGAGAAGACATGTAGGATGAGGATATTACCAGCAAAATGGCACATTATCTCTTTACCTTTAGCTTTCCACAAAATCCAAGTAATGGCTTCATCAAGGTTAGTCAGGGGGTAGCCCCCCCAACCACATTTGAGGCTCACTCTACACCAGCTATAATTAGAGTATTCACACTCAAAGAATAAGTTGTTATGGATTTATTCTTCTCTACTTCATAGGTGACAAATGGGATTAGTGTCCAAGCCCCATCTCCTTAAACATGTCTTCCATTGGTATTTTATTCAGTAGGCTTTTGTACACGCAAAAACTCCATTTAGGAGTGTGAGGCTTCCCCCAAAGAACCTTCTCCCATTCTACATGAGGTTGGTTATGGTTGATCACCCAAGGTCTCGTATTTCCATTAAGGTATCAGATTCCTCTGTCCCTATAATACTCCGACTTAGTATTCTTTCACTTATCTATCATATCCCTCCACATCTTAGAGACATCCTTCCTCTTTGTCTTTTGTTCATCAAGGTCCTTGCCATATCTTCTCTGTACCCACTGAGTCCAGAGAGAGCCCCTGTTCCGAAAAAAGCAGTCAAGTCTTCTCACATTCATAGCATCAGCCTTGTCCACTGGGTCCTTGAGCACCAAGCCTCCACATTGATAAGATCTCGCAATAGTTCTCCAAGATATAGCATGATTCTTTCCTCTCCAAAGGAATCCCTCCTCCAGAGAGCGCATCTTGGCAAGGATGAAGTGTGGGAGAGCCACCTGCTAGCACTAGTAATGGATCTTACTCTATAGAAAAGACCTGATAAGAACTGCCCTACCCACCATAGACACATTAACTACTGCCCATTTCTCAATTGTTCCTCTCAGTTCATCAAGGCAGCCTACGAAATCCACACTTCTCCCTTTTCCACTAGATAAAGGTATGCCCAGGTATTTAGATGGGAAGCTCCCAATCTCGATTCCTGCAACTTCTTTGAGACTACCCTTTCTCCTATCACATGACTTTGATAGGAATACATTGGACTTAATGGTGTTGATGTACAGGCTAGTTATGTCCCAGAACTCCCTGAGGATCATCCTCATCTTCTTAAGGTGCTTGGCGTGACATGAGAGGAAGAACATGACTTCATCGGTGAAGATTAGGTGGGATCGAACAGGAACCCCTCTCACCCTGAACGCCTTCATGAGATTTGTGTCCTTAGCCTGCTTGATCATGATAGTGAGTCCCTCCATGACTATAGTGGACAAAATAGGGGATAGAGGGTCCCCTTGATGCAACCTGTTAGCTGTCTGAAACATCCCCTTAGGGCAACCATTAACCAGAATTGAGAATGAGGTAGTTTCAACACACTATTTAAGGATTTGGATCCACATTTTTCTGAACCCCATCACTTCCATGATCCTCCATAAGGCATCCCACTTCAAAAAATCGTAGGCTTTCTTGATGTCTAGTTTGATGCAAGCCTTACTAGATTTATGCTTTTCCCCAAACTCCACAAGGAATTCTATGGCAAGAAGAGTACCATCAGAGATGTTCATGCCTTTGATGAATGTGAGTTGGTTATCTAAGATGATGCTTGGAAGAATCATCTTTAGTCTACCTGCAAGAAATTTATCATACACCTTATAGAGAACGGAGTAGCAGGCTATCGACCTAAAATCATTCATACTTGCAGCTTGGTTCTTCTTTGGGATTAATCTGATGAACGCATGGTTCACCTGGAAAACCATTCTCCCTCCAACGACCATCCACCTCATAGCATTACAGAGTTCCCCTTTCATGATAGGCCAAACTCAGTGGAAGAACTTTTCATTAAAGTTGTCGGGGCCAAGTGATTTAGACGCATTGATAGAGAAGAGAGCTTTTTTTATCTCATCTTCGGTTCTCATTAGTAACTCGTCTGCAAGGAAGAATGACACCCATGTTGCATGGGCCAGTAGGCCGATTGTACATCTCTAAGAAGAATTCAATAGTTGCCTCAGACACCTTCTCAGGTCCTTCTTTAACCACCCCATTAGCATCAATGAGATTATGGATATCATCCCTCATATTGTTCCTCTTCAGAGCAGAATGGTACATCTTTGTGTTTCTATCCCCATACATAATCCATTTCATTCTACTTTTCTACCACATTGATACCTCCTCTACTTTCTCAAGTTGTAGAAGCCTCTTTGCCCGAGTTCTTTCCTCTTAGATTTAGATCTCATCCAGAGGGTCATGTCTCAGCACAGTGGCAGACTATTGAAACTTCCTCTTTGCCTCATCAATGAGGTGTGGCAGGTCAATGAGTTCTCTGGACCATTTCTTGAGACAATTTTTTACTACTTTGATCTTCTCCACAACAATGAATATAGGGTTACCCTCTATCCTACTATTATATGCCTCCTTGATCACTCCCTCGAAGCTTGGCCAAGTTAGCCAATGATTCAAGAATCGAATGGTCTGGCTTCCTTCACTTTGTTAACCTACTACATTTTAAGTAGCCTCAGGGAAGACATCCAGCTAGGTAGCATTAACAAGTCCCCTATCAAGATTACTTGCAATGCATGTCGTTGGATTTTTTTTGTTGCTCCAAGTAGTCATGCCACCTCTCATGTTCACCTCCATGAGATTTATCACATCAATAGATTCATTGAACCTTCTCAACACCGAAGCTGGTATAGGGAGACCTCCCCGCTTTTCCCATGCCTTCTTGATAAGGTTAAAATCCCCAATCACCAGTTGAGGGGTATCATTTTGAGCTGTCTGGACCAACACTTCCCAGAGCCTTCTCCTATCTATCTCTGAAGAGAGACCATACACCACTGATATGATATAGTGGAAACCACCATGGTTAATGCAACTGATATTAATCAGCTGGTCCATGGCATGGATGGGTTGAACATCCCACACCCCTAGGTTCCATCCCACAACCAATCTCCCTCCTTGAACTTGGTCAATGTTTGATGTGAATTCCCAAGCCAGGGGGACAAGCCTTGCATTCTATCAGCAACCTCTCTTTAAATCCTAGTCTCATAACATATGACTAACGTAGCCTTCTACTCCAAGATCACCTTTCTCAGCATTAATTTTCTTTCTGACTGAGATGCCCCATGCACATTCCATGTGAGGATGGTCATCGGATCCATCCTCTTCCCCCACCCCTATCCTAGGTGTTTCCTCCTCTACTTCATCCTCCTCTTACTGAAGCCATTGAGCTTCTAGTCTCCCTTCTAGTGTTGTGCTCCAACTCCTCATTGTCGAGACAGTCAAGTGACGAGAAGGTATTTGCCAGAGTGATCCTGTCATCAGCAACAAGATCTATAGCCCTCCCTTGTTTATCAACTGGGATAGGCTTGTCTATAGTGTGACCTATCTATTCCCCAGTGATCTCCACAGGTACCACCTGGGTAGAACCCTGTGCACCTAGATTCTCGACGGTAGTCACCACCTATGCCACCTCCTGTATTGTAGGTATAGTTGACTTGGTTCTGACCCTCTTCTTCCTTCTTTTTGGTCTTCTTCTAGCCAAACGACCCGTGGTGATGGTGTTGGTTAGTACCTCCTGGGAACCCAGCAAACAAACCTGATTGTGCTTGAACACTTGACACCTTTCACATCTATCTGCCAGAGCATCGTAGATGACCTTCACCTCTAGAGCACTACCATACATCATATCCACCATCACCACCTTGGGAGGGATTTTGTCAGCTTGGTTTTCAACACAAATCCTTGCCGCCCCAATGTGTCACCCCGAAATAGCCAGATCAAAAGCTTTGGGGATTCCAATGGCATAGGCGATAATGGTTAGCACCCTTCGAGTCCAGTGCCGCCCCACCTCAGGAAGGTTGATCCAGACTAGGGCCAATGAGAGCGCGTCTCTTTTCAAGTTCGGTGATGGGCACCACTTCTTGGTGAGGACGAGCTTGTAATCCAAGAAATAGGGACATTTTTCCAACGCCACCTTCATGTCCCCCGCATTAGCAAATCTTACCTGGAACAATCCATCATCCAAGGTGAATAATTGGATTTCCCCTTTCGGCTTATAGTTCCTCAACATCCAACTGAAGTGTTGTTCGTAGATACACCTTTACCCCAGGGTCTGGACAATGCTCGTGAACTTGTGGTAGTTGTCCATCTCATTGACCACTGGATCTAAGAACTTGGTCTAGGTCATGTTGTCCCCCTCCTTGTAGAAAGGGTACTTGGGATCTTCATCCACTCCACACGGTTTGTTGCTCTTGGCAAAGAGAGGCTTACCCTACATAGTGTGTAACACCCCTGACCTGGGTTATACTTTAACCCTAGGTGCTTTGATTAAGAAATATGATTATATGCTTAATTTTATCTTGTAAAAAGTAATTAGGTCTGAAGAGGAACTTATGTTGCAATTCTAGTCCTTTTTGAAAATTGTTGAAGCAATGTTTGCTTATTTTGGACTAAAGTGCAAATTACCCAAGTTGAGGGGTTAAATTGCAAATGTTGCATGATAAGATGTTCCTCTAATCTTGAGACATCATAAGAATGAATATGATGTAGTGGTATGGTTTTCCCAAGCCTGGACACCAAGATAGAGCTTGTTGGACAGTGTTGTGCATTAAAAACTAGTTTTGGTGTAATGTGCAATTTACCCAAAATCTAGGGTTCAATATGCAAATTACCACTACAATAAGGTCCTTAATGTTCCTTGGCAACATGTAGAGTAAATAAAATGAGAGAGGCATCTCATTTGAATTAAGTTGGAGGAGAGAGAATCTTGATATTAAAATAATCAATATTTAATCCTAAGTGAAACCCTAATTCAATTTAGGGCAAAAATGAATGTATTAATTAAAGGGCCTTCAACCAAAAACGATATGGTTGAATTTGCTCAAGTGTGAAAACCTTTTTGCCTTTTCTAGGCCACGAAAATATCTCAAGCAAGTAGATAACCCACTCACCATTATTATAAAGAAAAGTAATATCCACTCAAATTGGGATATTATTATAATATGATCTAAGGTGCTTAATTTGATTTTCTTTAAATCATGGATAATGAAGAGGAATAAGAGGCAATGAAGATAGCCTCGTCCTTAAGGAATTTGAGGGGAATTTGATGGGGAAGAGGCGGCCATATTTTTGGAATTTAATGCATTTTAATAATGCATTTTCTCTTTCATTGAATTTTTATAAAAAGGCCTTTTCCTAGCCAAATGAAAGGCTATTTCGGATTCTTTTCTTTCCCCTTGCTTGGATAAACGACTAAAGAGCTGTGGAGGAGAAGGAGGACGACCCCAACCTGTTGGTAAGGTCCTTGACCTTCGTTCTCCTTGATTTCATGGTGGAAATTGAAAATAAATTATGGATTCCTTCTTATTTTGATCTCCTCTTCAACCCTAGCCAATTTTTACAATCAAAAGCTTGAGGACGAGCTTAGGGGGAGTTGCTAGAGCTTCATCCACCATTAATGGCGTGAGCTTGAAGATTTGGAGCTCAATTGGAGGCGGGTTTTATAACTCAAACCCTTAAACATTGCTATTGCATCAATTCTCTATGCTTTGTTGATTGATTTCTTCAATTTGATACACTCTTGTTTCTTTTCTGCAATTTCCATCAAGAACGGTTTCTGTTCTTGGTTGTTCGAAGGAAGGGGATGATGACATCATCCTAGATGCTTATCCAAAGAAAATTACCAAGCCAAATGGTCTTGATAGCTATTCCAAAGCGTTTTAAATTGATTGGCTATGCGGTTTCAGAAAACCGTTTTAGGGCAAACGGTTTTAAGACCATTTGATATGGTTGACCAAGCGTTGAACGTTTGGGAATCTTGTTCCTAATTATTTAGGCTAAATACCCTCCAACTTTGAGGGGTTAACTCCAAAGGAATCGTGAGTTGAAGGCCAATCAATTAGATAAATCGAATTGAATTAAATGCTGATTTTCAACCTGATCAACTTGACCTGTTTGGGAAAACGGTTTCAAGACCATTTGAGTGTGTTGACCAAGTGTTGACCGTTTGGGATTCCTATTCATAATCATGTTGTTTAATGACCCTCCAAATTTGAGGGATTAACTCCCAAGGAATCGTGAGTTGAAGCCTAATCAATTAGGGAAACCTAATTGAATTAAGTGCTGATTTTCAATCTGATTTAATTGACCTTTTTGAGTAAACGGTCTCAAGACCGTTTGAATGCGTTTACCAAGGGTTGACCGTTCGGGATTACTGTTCCTAATGATGTGGTCTAATGACTCACCAAAGTTGAGGGATTAACTCCCAAGGAATCGTGAGTTGAAGGCTATTCAATTAAGCAAACCCTAATTGTTTATGGAAGCAATAAGTCAGTATACTATGTCAAACATAGTTGTTTTTATTTGATCGGATGGTTGATGTAACCAAATCAAGTGGAGAGAATGATAGAAATGAATTCATACATGAGTATGATTCATATGGTGATTTAGGGTAGGATCCTTAGTAAAGAGATCAAGAAACCCTAATTGAGAAGGTTAATGAACCCTAACCCTGATTTAGGGAAATTCTGAGTAAAACCCTAATCTAGGGTAATAGTGTAACCCTAATTAAGGGTAATAGTGTAACCATAATTAAGGGTAATGACTTGGGTAACCATAATTTAAGGTAATGAAATGCCAAACCCTAATTGGATGAATAATGAATCCCTAATTTATGGGTAATTGAATGAAACCCTAATTGGGATGATTAGTGAAACCCTAATTGAGGGTGATTCCATGAGAAACTCTAATTGAGGATGATTCCATGTGAAACCCTAATTGAGGGCGATGTCATATGAAACCTTAAATTTAACACAGAGTAAAGCTATGTGAAACCCTAAATTTGGGCTATAGCGCATGGAATTCTAATCATGGGCAATATGATGATAAATCATAACCCTAATGTCTGGGTAATGATATGAGTAAACCTTAATGATGAATTAAAGGGTAATACACTATAACGATGAAATATTTCAAGTGGTTGACTATAGGCAACCTTATAATAAGCAATGCCTTAACTTGAGATGAGTCCATATCATTGAAGATAGTTGGACAATCCTTGTGTGTGATCTATGCACATCATGGTAAAGGTGATAGGTTAGTGGATGAAAGTATTAAGATGTGAGATTCCTTATTATAAGATAAGTTAATAAACTCAAGTAAGATAGAAGTGATGAGGGAAGTGACACATTGAGACATGATAGATATCACATTTAGCATTTCAGGGTTGATATACCTTGATGCATCTCAAATCCAATATTTTTGGATAAGATACACAAGGAGAGTGTTATGTAAATTGTTACAATGAAATGTAAATGAGTTTAACATACTTGATAAGTAAGCTAAAATGAGTATGATGTAATCATACCATGATAAGGATGAGATATAAACTCATACCTTGTGTTGATGATCATTTAATGATAAATGATAATAATATTAAATTCTTGGAATATCGATGGATGCTCCTCGATGTATGGAACAATATATTAGGGTTGGATTGATAAAATGAACATGAAACCCTAATTGATGTGAATAGTAAACCCTAACCCTATGGAGGAAATAGTGGTGTTACTATTATATTACATGAGTTAATATGTCATTGTTTCCTAGTGAGAGGTGACAAGATGTTTAATGGCCTTGTGAGCCATATGGTTAGATGTTACCTAGTAATAGGTAACAAGATGTTTCATGGGCATGATGAGCCCTGAATGAGGTGTATTCCTCTTATGTTGATAAGGGTTGATACCCTGTAATATTGTGAAAAGGATTTATATCCTGTGATAATATGATGATTGGTGTAGTCTCATGAATAGCAAGTGAATATTACCATGTGATGATGAGATGAGAAATTATGTTTCATATGTTTTATATCTTTTCAGGTTTTGATATTTATATGCTTGCTAGAAGTGAATTAGGATTTGTATGTCCACTTGTTTGATGCAGCCTTAATTCACCCAATTGGCATAATTAATCAAGTGCAACTCTAATCATGTAGTGCCCTGTGCCGTAGAACCATCTTCAGTGTCAGAACTTGCTGGATGGTGAAATGAGTATTCCTAAGGGAAACTCGGAGCGCATATTGTTGAATATGCGGGGGTGGCAGGTTGAGGATATATATATACTTGTCATCCACAATTGCAGGTTATGGAGGATGGCTATGGTCATGCCTCAAATATTTGATGTGATTGAGGACAGCTGCGGTTGTACCTTAGATTAGAGGGTTTTGTATACCCTGTTTTCTAGTGTCGTAACTTGTACCAAGTACGGACTAGTTGTTATCAGTTGACTATATGTCACTGTTGGCAGTTTGACTGGTATGTCACTGCAGTTTACTCGTACTGACCGAGGGGAAGAGATCTTAGGATACCGGCACTCCTAGATCTTGTACGGAACCGAATAGCCCTTCGCAGGGGTCGGTTGGACTTTGAATGGTACGATTCAAATTCCCCAGAGCATAATAAAAGATGTAATACAGCCGTATAGCATATCTGTTTAGGGTTATACATGACGCTTCACATTGGATGATAACCCTTGTTTATTCTCTTTACATAAAGATGATGCTTAGTGCAATTAAGAGATAGTAATTATACTTATGTTGTGGATATGCATAAGACTGTAAATGTGTACATATAATAGTCATGCTTATGTTGATATTTTACTGCTACTGTTGATTATAATCATGATTCTAGATATCTCATTTTGATAGTTATGTTTCGCATGCTATCCATGCCTCTATAATTAGAAATACCTGACAGAGGCTTAATGCCTGTAATTAGGTTTGGTTAAAGTCCAATGCCTGGATGTGTAATCAGGATTGGTATAGTCCAATGCCTGAAACATTTATACCTTATTGATATAGTTTAATGCTTGAATAATACATGATGATTTATATAATCACATGTCTGGCATAAGTGAATACTTGTTTAGCAGATTGGCTAAGGCCAACAAATAGAAACAAGAATGAATCATGGGTGACACATCAGAATAATGAATGACATGAGCAAAGCTTGAGATGTTGAAAATGTATGGTAGATAAATGTTATACATGTTCTTTCTATTTCTTATAAAGAGAATAGATGAATTACTGTTCAATCATAGATAGGTGTAATACTTTAAAAGATGAGAATGATCTAAACTACTTATCCTCTGCTCAATTTTATATTAATTAAACTACAATAATGATGTTTCTGGCGGAGAGTTATATCTCTCGCTGGGGCAATTTTCAATTGTCTCACCCCCGTGGGAACCAACATTTTTAGGTGGATGAGTGCAAAAGAGACTGAGAATATCTTTCAGAGGAAGAACATCAAGAACAACAGGGACAGCAGTGACAACTCAGGTTGAGTGTGTTGTCTGTCATGTTTTGTAGATAGAAGTCCTATGTGTCGTCTCTGTACTCTCAGGTCCTCAAAGTTTTAAATGCATCAATCGGAGTTTTGGCATAGTGCCTCAAAGTTTTTGTACTGTCTGTGTATATGTGTTAGCAGGGCAATCGATGTTGTAATCCTTGAAAAGGAATTGTACATATTGTGTACTTGTGTACCAGGATGAATTTGAAATACTTTGGTTCTTGATTAAAGAGTTTTCCTGTGAATGGATCTCTTTGAAAAAGTTTTAATTTTTAGTGATTTTCAGTAATCCGCTGCTTAGTGAACGCTTCCGCATTAGTTAATTATGTTTTTATGAGTTGTATGCCACACAGTGTCTGCCCAAGATCGAGCTTTTTTGACATCCGCTCTAGGGTTCGACCATGGCAAGTCAGACCTAAGGGGGACCGAAGGAGGGGGGAAGAGGGGGGAGGTTAGGAGTAGGCTGAGACGAGGCTTCTGGGGTAGTAACTACGGGTGTTGACCCATTACTGTGGTGGTTGCCAATCCCACTCGCCATGGCGAGGGGGGTGGCGGCTAGTAGGGGAAGGGTTCTAGATATGGAAGGGAGCTCCTCTAGAGAGAGAGAGTGGCATCTGTTTCCATCCCCTTTCCAATATATAATTAGTTAGCTCTATTTCCATGACTTTGCAAATCATGACTCCATATCAAGAAGTCTCTCATCAGTCTCTCCTTTTAATGGAATAAACTAGAAGGTAACAATGCTTGATGGACTAATATATTGTCTAATAAGGCACATGTATTATACTCCATAAATCTATAATACATTCATTTCTAGTACATGGCTCTCACATTATTCTCTTAATCATGCCAAAAGAAAAGCAGCTAAAACATTTACTTATGACTTCCTATAACAGTAGTTTGTACTTAGTTATGGAAGAGATAAGTAATTAAAAACTTTCTATAAAACTCTAATTAAATGTCTTCTCTTCTAAAGTGACAAACTACCTTATTTTTTAAATATATTTATGTCTATTCGACATATCAAAAAGACTATCAATATTTATTATTATTTTTGAACCATCCATTGTGATTGAAATGTTATCTAAAAATTTATTTTCCATTCTCACTATTTAACATCCCAAGTCATTATTGTGATTAATCCTTAACATTGATTTCCTTTCAAACTTTTTGAATCTGCTCTTCAAAAGCAATTGAGCTTTGACCATTGTTTCCTTATGATTAAATTATCACCTAGAGAAAATATGAATATATTCTTTTTGACCATTCAAGCAATTTATGGCACATGAATAATAGATATAGGAGACATTCATTATAAAAGTGTATCAAACTAGTCACAAGACCTTTCCTTGGAAACAAAATATATCTAAATATTTGCATTTCTATTACTTTTTCTAATAAGTAACTTTTGATTTCCAAGAAGTCCATGTTTCATTAATTAAGTCAAGGAAAGTCACAGCCATTGCTCCAATATTCAAAAAAATGACACTACTCAATAAATTCATAACTTACAAGTCACACATCTAACATAAAGGAAAATTGACAACTGTTTCTGTATGGTCTAAATCCATGTTGACAAAAAATTATAAAAAATAGAAAATTCTCACTATATAGTTGTTATACCAAGAATCATGCAATATCAACCAATATGTCGTCATATATTCTATCAACAAACTATTTCTAATAATTAAATTTTTATTCCCTTACCTAATAAATAATCATTGACCACCATAGTATTACATTCTAGGATATCCTTAATTTTTCCAAATAAAGCCATAAATACTACAGTGAGACTTTTTGTTTGTCTTGGACACCTTTCCAATTATTTCAAATATAATCATTGCCAATACAAATTAATAGAGACTAGACGAAACCTATGTCACAATACTTATTATATCTTTACCAAGTTTGGGTCAATTAAACTATTTGTTGACCCATAAAAGGAAAATCCTGAAAGGCTAAAAATCATGAAACTTTTAATTGATATTTCTTATAAAAACTTTTAAACATCCTAAAATGGTCAGATTTGATATATACCTCGTTATATATATTCATCCAATCCAAAATAATTTACAGCTTTGTTTCTATAATCAAAAGATCATATATACACCTAATATTACTCGTCTTGAAATGCACAACGGAAAATGTATAATTAGAGTGAGATTCTATTTTGTCATGGTGTCTCTCTTCCTCCATGTGTGACATGGAAAAAGTTGTCCTTAGGATATTTGTTTACTTTGAATCCATTACCTAGGCTCATTGAGACCAGCAATGTGTGGGGAAGCCATTGAGAACTTTCAGAGCTCATTTTTGTGATGATTTCTCAAGATTAGGTATCATCTCTGGTGAGTTGCCTAATTGTTCTATCATGAGAAAGAATGAGGCAAGGAAGTTCATCGTCTTCGTGTTTCCTTTATAGCCTTCTTGTATTGGTTTTGTCCCATCTTTGTGGTTTTCAAAGTCTTCCTTGTTTCTATCCAGAGGTACCAAAAAGAAACCATAAACCTTATGCATTTATTGTCTCCTTGTTGGTGGTTGTTTTTAGTAAGTCCTCCAATTTAACTAGGCTAAAGAAGATCTGGTGCTCCAAGTGTTATAATACCTTCTCCCATGTCACCTTCCCTGCCCACAATCTCTCAAGGCATGAAGTGTAGTTTCCTCCTCATTCTTGAACCTGCTCCATGTGCTATCAGAGTTGAGATTCATGACCGTTCTCCTATGATTTGTAAATATTGCACCATGGGAAACTACCCACATGAACATCTGGGTTTTTTCACTTACCTTCACCTTCTAAATGGAATTCCACTCACCTTCCATCATAATATACTTACCTTCTCTAACTAATTTGTAGGAAACTTTGTGGCTAGTTTCTATAAATACAGTACCCCCACCGAGATGTCATATAACCGATTATTAATGGTTACATCGACTTCCATAATATTTGTTGATGGTTTCTATTGCAAACCATTCCTTCAAAAACCCTTATCCCATTCTCCCTCAAAATTTATCATGATACTTACTTTGAGATCATTGAGGTCCGCTTGTATGGGTTCGATCTCCATGTTTCTCAATTTAAGATTTTCCTTAACCAATTATCATCCCAAGAGTTGCTATCATTACCACTCAAAATGACCATCTTTGAGTTACCTATGATCAACTACTTTCCATCGATAACCACCCTACCTAATCTTGACGCTTGGATAGTTCTTCCCTCTACAAAGTTAAAAAATGTTCTTACAATGACTAGCCACTAGACAATGTTTCTTTGATTGCATACATCCCAATCATTTTTAGTGATAATTCCATGTTCCACTCCTGCATGGACATTAAGACTAAGCGACCATATTCCTTATAGAATATTATCCTATTCCAAGCCACCAAGGAGAGGTCATGGGCATCGTGGTTCTCCTCATATAAATTTCCTTATGACATCATCTATTATGTAATACTGATAGAGGTAGGATGGTCATCAACATCATATAAGTCGAGATGGCATGAAGAGTGGCATAGGTCAAATAGACCTACCAGCTGATGATAGGAATCCCACAAAAAATTAAATTAATTCACATAATCACCTTGTATAAATCATCTGAGTATGTGTGAGAATCCACCTTCTTGTGGGCAGTATGGACACCTAGATACTTGCCCAAATTTTGTGTCTATTATATTTGACATGGCCTATTGATTATGTGTATCATTGTCATAGGTTCTTTTGGATTATTTGGATGCCGCTTTGAGTTCTTTGAAAAAATTCAAAATATATTCTCATTTAAGATATACTTCCATGTGAGAATAGGATGAGATCATTAGAAAAATAGATGAATCCCTTATTATTTGTTTCTGTCTCATCAAGCACTTAACAATTTTGGAATTTTAATTATCGGTCCTTTGAACCCACTTTTTATGTGTGGATGTTTAGACACTCTTGGTACATGAATATTATTTGGAATGAACTTAGGAATATATCTAATCTATTATGCATGTGTTAAATTTGACTAGTCATATACATAAGTAGATACATCCTATTTTTAGGCACTAATTTATCCTGAATAGAACTAAGGTTTTAGTTCTCTACCTATGAACTATAGTTTTAGTCCACCAACAATGCTATATCAGTTTGGAACCAATGTTATATCTATTTGGAACTAAGGTTTAGTCCTCCTATCCTTGGTGTGTAATTTATGGGCTCCAGTCTTGCTTTTTTAGGTTACGCTAGTCTTTATTATAACCAACATGCATTGTTATATTTCATTATGATTATAGATTTTTTTTTAAAGGCAAGAAACACATCCTTATTGACTAGCTTATCTAAATGCACTTTCCAATTACTTTTTGGCATCATTATTTTATTGATGTCCATTTAGATGATTTCAAATCTTTCTTTTTTGGGAGCCTTGATATGTTAATTTTTGTTCATTTTTTATATTATTTCCCAATTCTCTATTGTATAGATATACTATTGTTTTTTTGATAAATTTACAACATTCTTCTTTTAAGGGTTTTTCTTACAACCCCTTAGGTGCAGAGGATTTTGGAAAGATGACTAAGTTGACAAGAACATGCACACATGTAGCCAATATTCCTTGGAGGATAGAGTTGAAGTAGTTGGATTACCCTCTACATCCAAGATCGGTATCATGGCTTCTGCCTCATGTATTCTCCTAGGTGGGTGTTATCCATGTAATCTTATAAACTTGTAATAGCTGGTTAAAGTATTTTATTCAACTGATGTGTTTTGGTGTTTTGAACAAATTTGACTATATTGAATCATATACCTTATAAAACAATTATTTCAATGTTTTGCACTATGATTATTCCTTTTATTTTATTAGGTAAAGAGTGGATACCCTCTCAGGTCATTATCTTTAAAAGTATGGTATCAGATCCCAGGAAATCAATTATTTAACTATTTCAATTTTACCTCCCTTATAGTTCCTTATAGGACCCTTACACTATGTGAAAACTCAAGATGAAATATCTACCCTAGAGTTTACTAAAGTTGGACATGTGGTGATGAAAGAAACATAGAACTCTATGAGGTAACCATAAGGGTCTTAAGTAGTTAACCCTTAATGTGATGGAACCCTAGGTGTACACACCATATAACATAGGCTGGGTGTTGATATAGCTCTTATGATATTATGAGACTTGATTTTAAAATGGAATTAGGTAATAAGCATGATAAATGGTGGAATTGTGACATATTGGTATTGAATTTTTTGTCACTTGGTTCTTGCAATTGATTTTGGATCGATCTTTTTTCATATTGTATAGTTTTCATTGCCAAAAATTAATTATCATAGTAATACTATATGTATAGAAACGTTTTCTAGGGTTTATTTATGGTTTTTTGTCCAAGTCACAATTAATAATTGTATGAAGCCTTGATAGAGAACCATGATAAATAGTTAGATAAGAACCCAAACTATAATTTTAGCAAGGGTGATGACTAGGAAGATGTAGATTTCATCTAAGATTTATTGGACCTATCCACTTTACCCATTTAGGTTGTAGAGGGTTATACCAAGGGTGCTTCTGTGAGATATAGGGTGGTTAAGTGACATGATGAATTGGAGATAGTTAAATGAAATGATCTAGTTGGATGGATGGCCAATGTACATTATAAGCACTCCTTGTGAACACAGTCAAAGATGTATGTACAACCCTAATACCTATATAGTTTTCTAGAAGGACTTATGAGGTTAATACTTTTAAAAGGTAGAGATGATTGATTGGTAGTGTACATATGATTATATATTGAGTAAGACTGCAAGGGTTGGAGTGTTGTATCATACTGAAGTTCAAAACCCTAGAAATCCTCATCTAATGGTTTGGATGTCTTTTGGGTTAGTTTAGGGGAAAATCCTATAAATGGTACACTTTATACATATGACCTTAATAGGATGGTAACAGGAGTAGTTCTTATATGAGTAGTATTAAAAGATAAATATTATCTAGACACTTTTCATATAAACCAAAACTCACATCATCTAAAGATTTGTTACACGTAAGTTGATGTTGGCACTAATAAAGTGTATAATATAATTTCATGACCAACATGTTAATAATTAGTCTTAATAGATATATGTCATTGATGTCACAACCCTTATTAATAAGATCATATAAAAAAAGTCCTCGGAAGAGTTAAATCATAAATAAATTATTAATAGTGTTGGAAACTTACTTAACTAAAATCAATTAGATAATGTATATCAATTAAAAATTACTTTGTGCATTATTGAATTATAATGGTAGTAATGACTTAAGGAGGAGACTTGGGTTAAATAATAAAAATAGTTGGAAACAAATATTAAGTAGGTGTGTTGTGGGAATATATTTCTAAAACAAACAAAATACCCAGAATATAGAAGAGATATTAACAAGGATAATAAATATACAGACAAAATCTTTTAACCCTAATGTACCTAAAATTAGAAAACTATTGGGCTAAAAAACTCTTAGAATAAGATGAAACATGTCCATATAAATAAAAATGATGAGAGGAACTCTACCAGGCATGAAAATGAGTGATGTATATTACTAGGAATTAGTTTCTGCTTAAATGGTTGATAATGAAACTAATGACTTTAAATGAACCCTTGAATAAATGGTTATGATAGTTAGAAATTAGCTTTAAGGATAGTGTTTCAATGAAATATAAACCCAAAACAAACAACTTCCCAAATTATTAGAGAAATTTTTTCAATTAGGAAGATGTATGTGAAAATAGAAAATAGAACTAAAAGAAATAATTGTATGGATGACCTTAAAAGAGGAAGCCAACAACAAAATTGGATTCCACATGAAAAAATTAGTCTAGGTGCTAAGTTTTGTTATTAATTAGACAATCCTAGATATAGAAATTAAATTAGGAAAGAAAACATATGTTTCAATGTCAAATATATCCATTATTTTATCAAAGTGTATCACTAAACTAAAGTTACTATGTAAATAGCAATGGAATTAGATTTATCTTTTTTTTTCTTACTTGGTTACACTGATCAAATGAATTAGGTTACTTCCTTTATTTTTCTCAGTGGTTCTGTTTCCATCCAAAGGCTATTTTCTTTTCTGTTGCATCCTATCTTTCCTGCTTTCCTTCACACACATCACCCAATCTCATATCCTCTCTCCCAATCTCTCTCAAATTCCACTCTCACATACCCTTTTTCCTTGGTTTCTTATTGTTTCTCCTCTATCTTTGAAAACTTCTCCACATTTGTTGATACCCAAATTTCCCAAACTCCATCACCTATACTCCCATTATGAACCCCGAATGTCACTTTCCTCTTCATAACCTCCAATGTTTCCAACCACCGCTCAGAACCCCAAATATAATACATAATGATTCCCTAACCATCCCTATATACCTTGAGATCATAAGAAACCTTCAAAATGTCATGATTTACCCTCCTTAAACTCTCACAAGCTGTGACTACCTCCACATGTTACTAAAACCTCAATTTGGTGTTTGGAACCTCTACGACAGCCAGTAATGTTTCTAAATACCTTCGAATGCCCCCTAATCCGCAGGTGTGTCCAATAATTTTAGTGTGAGGTATATCGTCATGTTTATATTTTGGTGTATTCTTGTGTATACAACAATTTATACAAGTTCTCTCAAATCTCAACTTAGTCTGAATGGTTTTCTATCACCCTAGCTCCATTTGAACCTCTTGAAGGTGTTTTTACTTTTAGTCCTTGCTAAGATGGTCATATATATGTGCATTGTGTTCTTCCTTCTTTCATGTCACGGTGGTGGTTGTGTTTTGGGGCTCTATTCAATGTGAAGCCATTACCAATGCTTGCTGGCACTGGAAATGTGTGGAGAAGCCTCAAACATCTTTCTCATCTTATTTTTGCGATGATTTGTAGATATTGTATTTAGTCTCTGATGAGTTTTCATGATGTTTTACATCTGATGCACTGGATATATGTCGTTCTCATAGGCTATTTTATATTGATTTTTGTGCACTATTTGTTCATTTTCATATTAATCTGTGCATGATTTATTCTCATTATCCTGTGATACTTATTTACATCAAATAAATGAAATTTAATATTTTTGAATGATTTAATTTATTTTAAGAGCTTATGTTTGAATCTTAGTGAATTTTAGGTAATTTTACATTAATCTACATAGCTCAAAACTACTGACTTTGGAGTCGGTGGTACCGACACTTGCCCAGAGATGAAAAGAAGAAATCAAGAATTCTCAGTAGTACCAATTTTGGGAGTCGATACTACCGACCAAATCACAACGTTTGATCATAATTAATCAAGGAAACTCAATACTATCGACTTGCAGCTCAGTAATACCAATGAGGTTATAGGTTGCCACAATTATCGAGGGAGTCAATAGTACTGACACCCAGATTGGTAGTATCGACATGTCAGAATCAAACATTTTTTAAGATAGTGTTTAATTTAATGGTTGAGGATTTATTTCACCCTAAATTACTTCTATGACTTAGGGGGATTTTGGTCAGACCTAATATCACATTCTATTCCATTGAAGGACATTTGAGAGGAAGGAGAGGAGAAAGCAGAGAAGAAGGCCATGTTCTGAATGATTTGGGCACTTCCAGTAGACGGATTTGCAACAACAAGGTAGAAAATTGGCACATGCACGATAGGGGAACATTTGGATCGTCTTCTTCAGGTGCTCTTTAATTTTACTAATATTTCCCACATTTTCCTTCTTCTCTCCCATGTTTTTGACCATAGAAACAATGTTGGTCTAAAACCCTTATTCCTTAGGACCCAGGAATAGCCTGGTTTGTATTGTACTTGACTTTCATTCATTAATATATCATTTTTATTAGTTTCTATATATTTTTTCTGTGATATTATCATGAACTATCCATGCTTGATCACTATAGGTAGTTAATTAGACCTTTAATTGCTTTGAGAAAGGGAATTAATGGCTAGAAATTCATAGAAATACATGTTTTATATCACCCTTTGAGAAAGGTGTCTTATGAATGTGAAGAGATTACCAGAGTCTTTATATAGGAGCTAACTAATAACAAAATTGTTACAAGAGTGGGATTGGTATTAGATTAGGTATGGAATTACGTCATGAGAGCGTGTAATTATGGCTCAAGGTCTCTTAGTCCAGAGTTAGGAGAGATTTTTATTAATGTTATATTGTTAATTGCAATGTTAACCGAGGTGAAACCATAATCCTAAGGAATTATGTCCAATTGCAATCAATAATCAATAATTTTAGATTCACCTTCTTCATTCTTGCTCATATTATAGTTAATAATAGTTTTTGGATTTACATTTCCCTGTGTTTGATATCTGAGCCTCATTGGCGTATATTACTCTGATAGCGTATAGAAAATACCTATTAAGTTTTTGGTGTCATTTCCTCCAGCACTACAAGTGTTTTAATAGATCATTCTAGGCCACACTTTTTATTTTTATTTCTATTCCTTCAATCTGAATTTTAAATATCATTTCTTAAATCATCAGTACATGTTCTCACATTGTTTTCAACAATTTGATGTACTCGTGTACGGTGCACACTAGAGCTCAGGACTACGGAGAGTCACCTCTATAGGGCTATAGTCAGGCATAGCTTTTACATCGAGGAACTGAGTATAGTAACTTGGCGGGAAGGGTAATTCAAACTCCACCACTGCCTACTCCAAAACCACCTCCAAAGGGACTAGAAGAACAAGTAGAGATGGGTGACACAGTAGAAGAACAGAAAATTTGGGAGAAGATCAAGGCGTCTTCCTTAATAGTTCAATGAGGGCTAATAAAGAGACAAGGCATAAATATTGGAAGCTACAAGATTGATCCAAGATTTGTGTGATTGGTCAATTCACAGGCTTTCCATGGCCACAATATGGAATACCCAATGATGTATATTGGTAATTTTGTTGAAAGTTGCAACATTATAAAGATAAATAGAGTATAGAATATTGTGATATATCTAAAGATATTTCCATCATCATTGGCGGACAATGCCAAGTCTTAGTTCTACAACCTAGAAGATGAATGCATTGAAACATGGGAACAAATTATAGATGCCTTCTTCGAGCGGTACTTTCCACCGCAAAAGACAAATGGGATGGTCAAGAAGATATAAAACTTCAAACAACAAGTAGAGGAGTCATATTTTAAGGCATGGGAGAGGTTCCAGAACATGCTGAGGAAGGTTCCTCACTATGGTATCGACTTGTTAGGCCATGCGAAGATTTTTTACTTTAGGCTGCATCAGGGGCAAAGGACCACATTGGACAACATAGGGACATGCCTCTTTCTCAACAATAAGCCACCCAAATGTCACTAGATCCTGAAAAACATGGCTAAGAACCAGTCATGGGGAGAAGAATGCAAACGTCTAGCAACTGTTAAAAGTGTTGGAGAGTCCATGGTGATCTCTACATTGAATGGAAAATTGAACATGATCGCCAAGAAGTTGTGTCAAAAGAATGGAAGCTCTTCTGGAGGAGAATAAGAGGAGTGCATGTATGTATGGTATCAAAATCATAGGAGAGGAAATGGCTACTCATAGAGAAAGGATCCAAAATTTTCATGAGGGATCCTAACAACTTTGAGCAGGACCCATTTCAAATGTAGCAAGCTAAGCAACATCAAGGAGGTCTGCAATAGCAATACCAACAAGACAGGGGCCCCAATATTGAAGATATGCTAGGCAAGCTGGTCAGCCAGAATGAGGCAATCATTGGGCAAACAGAGAGAGAACTACAGAATCAAGGAGTAAAAATATGCAGCATAGAGACACAAATTTCTCAAATTGCAGCAGAGGTTGCATACTTGAAGAAACCTACTCAGTAGGGGTTCCCAAGAAACACCAACAAACCTACTGATAGTCAGCATGTAAAGAAAGTGACGTTATGCAGTCAGAAGAAGTTGTTGAATGAGTAGAAAATAGTTCTAGAGGAAAAGGAAAAATAGGATGATAAAGGCTCACTGTGATTACTGTTGTAGTTGATTCAATTGAGCCAGATACTTTAGTAGAGGACAAGACAGTTGATGTTGAAACTCATGAACTTGAGGAACCAAGTAAGGAGGTCTATGTCCCACCTCACCAGAGGAATGTGGTCAAGCCAATTCCATTCCCAAATAGCTTGAAAGCTCAGAAGGTTGACAAGCAGTTTTAGAAGTTCCTAGACATCTTTAGGAAGCTTCATGTTAACATTCCGCTCATCGATGCAATTGAGAAGATTCCTTCCTACTGAAAACTTTCAAAGGACTTAATCAACAACAAGAGGAGGATAGACAACTCTGAGGTGGTAGTTCTGAAGGAGAAAGTTAGTGCTTTTATTCTGGTAACATTGCAACCAAAAAGGCAAGATCTGGGTTGTTTTCACATATCATGTTATATCGAGAGGATAAGATTTAGGGAAGCTTTATGTGACTCAGGGACAAGGATCAATCTCATGCCCTTGACCACTTTCAAGAAGCTAGGTATAAGGAGTCCAAGAAGAGAAATATGACCATACAGTTGGTAGACAACTCAGTGGTGAGGCCTTGCAGTATTTGTGAGGATGTTCTTGTCAAGGTGGATAGATTTGCATTTCTAACAGACTTTGTGATCATGGAGATGCAAGTTGGACAAGGCAACAAATTATTACTTGAGATACCATTCCAAGTCACAACATGTATGATTCTAGAGATGGGCAGAGGAAGGCTGACATTGGGAAACAGAGAAGACCATTATGAGATCTTGATGCCTAATCCAACACAGAATGCCAAGGGGAAGGCACAATGTCACATATAGCAGTAGGTTCAATAAAAGGTGTCATTATTTCTAGGGAAGTTGTTTCTTGAAATGGCTCATGAGATGACACATGTACACAAAGGCACACTAGCGGTGAACATCTTGGAAAACACAAAGGAAATTTCTTTGGCAAAGGTAGTTCAATATCCTAATGATGAAGAGGATGAACATTGCACAACAATACTTGAAGCGGCATCTTCTTCTACTCTAATGCAACCATATCCACAATTGTCGGTAGAGGCATGTCTCATTAATTTGATGGACGATTATATGTGATGTTGTTCTTTGGAGGAGTGTTTCTTTTTTCTCAAGGCACTACCACGTTTCTTATGCTAGACACTTTGAGGATCTAAGACCACCTCCTCCACCATTGGTCCTATCTTTACTGAGTCCTCTGGATCTAGAGTTGAAGCCATTGTCGCTGCACTTAAAGTATACTTCCTTGCCAGTAGATGAGAAGCTTCTGGTCATCATCTCAGCTTCATTGATCATCTATGAAGAGGAGCAACTACTTGTGGTTTTGAAAAACAATCGGGCAACATTTGGATGATCTATTGCAGACATAGAGGGTATTTCCCCTAGTTTCTTCTAGCACAAGATCATACTAGAGGAAGGAGCTAAGTCGATTTTGCAACCTCAGTAGTGACTCAACCCCATCATGATTGAGATAGTAAAGAAGGAGGTAGTAAAACTTTTAACTATAGGTATCATTAATGCTATCTCTGACTCAACCTAGGTTAGTACATGTAACATATTGAATTATGAAATTTTGTCTTTTGACCCTCTTTCCCATATTTTCAAACAAATTTTGTCTTTTGACCCTCTTTCCCATATTTTCCTTTCATTTATATCCTTATTGGCCTTTCTATTTAATTAATGGAATTTATAGTGGTTTAGTGAACATTTATTCACTAATTATACCAATGGAAGGGTTTATGTACAAATACCTTAGTGAGAACTTAATTACCATAATTAAGTGCTCTAAACCTTAATCTAACTTTTGATGTGATTTGAAAACATAAAATATGCCACATAACTCATTTTAATGGTAATATGAAGATAAGAAACTTAATTGGATGAACAAATTAGATAATGGGTTGTTAATGGGCCATATGACATATCTCATTAAAAGAAGTCTCAAAAGAGGAAACAAACTTCAAATTCGAAATCTACATATCAAAATTAGCCTACATGTCAAATTTCATCTAATTTGGACTACCTTGAAATATTAGGATAAGTTTAGGAGAGAGAAAATCAATAAAAGGCATAAGTAATTAATAATGTGATTTTATAAATTCAAAATATGGAAATAATTTAAAATTCATATTCTACACATCAAAGATAACTTGTGGATGAAGTTTGGTTCGATTTGGATGTTGTTTGTGCAAGTTATGCAATTTTAGGTACATTATGGACTTTTATGCAATTTTCCCAATTGGGAGGTTTTCTTTGCAAAGTATCAACTGAATTTTAATCCTTAGATATTCCCTTACCATTAACGAGATTTTAAACCATTGTATAACCTAGTTTCACCTTGGTTTGATGGTATTTCTTTCCAAGGGCATTATAGGGATTACCCTCTTTATAAAGATGTTTATCCTTAAAAGCTATCAACCAATGAGGTTATTTCTTTCTTGAAAAACGGTGGGGATGGCCTAGAATAATTTATGGGCTCTTAGGACCTACTTTTGATATGCATGAAGACTCTATGAGCTATCCACTTGCATGGCCATCAATCCCTAGGCTAAAGACACATGGAAAGTCCCTTAAGACTCCTCATTCTTCACCTCTTTCTATATATAGCCATGTATACCCCTTCCCAACTCACAATTCAAAAACTCTTGCTCTCCTTTTCTTTCCTCTAGCTTAGATAATAGTTTCTTCTGTATTTGGCCATGAAGTTGCTGTCCCAAGGTAATAGAGGGAGCCTACCTTGGTGAAGAAGGCTCGTAGGGCTTCCAAATTGCCCTATTAGGGTTTCTAAAGCTCCTCCTTGGTAATTTCGACCAAAACTAGGTTTGCACCTCTAAAGTGGAGAAGGTGAGCTTTTCTCAAGAAAGGAGCTAGGCTTGGAGAAGCCATACCTTCTAAGATTGGATTCTTTCTGTTTGGACCTTATTATCTTCCCTAGGACAAGTGGACGTTGATTTCAACTAAAGGTATGGAAAAGAGGTTAATAGGACTCTAAGTAAGAGAGGTATGTTGTATCCCCTATTCCTCTATGTTGATAAATTCACCTATTCTTATTCATTCTCTTTGTCCTAAGCACATTAGCCTATACACAATGTCTTTTCTTTTGAAAATCATTGTTCATGTGAAATACCTTATTTGATGTTGAACATGTGATCATGGATATTCTTTTGAACTCTTATCTTATGCTTTGTTCATGATGGAACTCTAAAAGATGACATGTGATGTCTTTTGCCCACTTATGAGGTGGATGTATATGTTGGTCACTTATGTGGTGACTAGTTTATATATTTTGACTATACTTTCTACTTGCCTTTACATTTAACATGCTATGTGATTCAGTAGCACTAGAGTAGTGTAATTGCATTGGTTTTTATGGCAGATGTGTTATTTCCTGCCGAGAAGATGTGATATTTCCTGCTCTTTTAGGATGGAAAGGAACCTCATACCCAGGGCAAGATGTGTCATTCTTGGCCCATGTTTTATATATTTGGGAGATTGGAAGTATTCCTTTCTCTATCAGGTTTCAAGTTTATGAGACTTGGCCGCCTTTTTCTTTATAATATTCTAGTGTTATTCTTATCTCACATGCATGCAGGATGATGGTTATGATATGTTCTTATGTGGCGCCACTCTTTTATTTAATAATGGAAAGTATTCTTTTGTTATCATAATATTTCAATTCCTTTTCTCTTGATACCTATTTGGGTGGTCCTTATCTTTTCTATGGGAAGCCTTTTATATTTGATGTCCTTTATTCCATATATTGCTCAATTTCCTATTTAGTATGCACATACCAGCTTTTGTTGATGTCTCCTATTGTTTCTTTCTTTTGTGGGGTATGCTTCCAACCCCAGGTTAGATCAAGGTGTATATAGCTTTTGGCTTGGACCTAGCTCTTGGAGATTTTGCTTTGGAGACAAGATTTGAAGTAGTTTGGACTTCCCTCTATCTAGATGTTGTTTTGTATGTTGATGTAACCCTAAATGGGAGAATTTGATGTATTTTTCTAAACCTTTATGAAATTGAATAAAGTTAGTTTTTTTTGCTTCTTTCCAATGAGTTTTGATTATCATATTTTAGTAAAGGGGTGATTTCACTCTCTTTTACAGTACAACCCAGGTGGTTCCTAAAAAAGGGGTTATAATGGTCACAACTAATTCAAATGATCAATTGATTTCAATAAGGTTGGTGACTGGGTGGTGAGTATGTAGATATTACAGATGTTTCAACGCCGCCACTTTGAAGGATCATTTCCTTCTCTTGCTTATCTATCAAATTCTTAAGTGGCTCACCGACCGCTCTCACTTTTATTTTCTCAATGGCTATTCTGGATACAACTAGATTTCTATCAAGTCACAAGATCAAGATAATTCTACATTCACTTGTCCTTATGGAACTTTTACATATCGTTGAATGTCATTCGATATTTGCAATGCACCGACTACCATTCAATGATGCACACTCGACATATTTTTTGATATGGTAGAGCGATGTCTGGAGGTATTCATGGATGACTTTTCAGTATATGGTGAATCATTTGAACATTTCCTTGAAAATATTGCTAAGGTTTTGCAAAGATGCGAGGACACTCACCTAGTTTTGAACTGGGAAAAATGTCACATGATGGTGACTGAGGGCATTGTTTTGGAACACAAGGTGTCCAGTAAGGAAATGGAGGTTGATCCGGTAAAAATAGAAGTCATCTCTAAGCTACCTCCACCATCATAGGTGAAGGGAGTGAGGAGCATTTTAGGACATTTAGGACTTTACCGATGATTTATCAAATATTTTCCAAAAAATTCCAAACCGCTCTCTGATTTATTGAAAAAGGATGATGCATTTAATTTCAACAAATGATGTCTGAAGGAATTTGAGGTATTGAAGGAGAAGCTAGTCTCTACATCGGTTGCATAAGCTCTAGATTGGAGCCAACCTTTTGAGTTGATGTGTGAAGCATCAGATTATGCAATGGGGGTTGTTCTAGGCCAACACCAAGATAAGGTTCCTACTGTCAATTGTTATGCATATAAAACTCTTAATGGTGCCTAGTTTAATTACAAAACCATTGAAAAATCGCTATTGGTAGTTCTTTTTTCTTTTGAGAAGTTCTACCAATAATTGATAGGGGCTAAGGTTATTATTTGGACAGATCATGCAGCCATTAAATTTTTGTTGTAGAAAAGGGGTGTAAAGCCTAGGTTGATTAGATGGATATTTCTATTGTACGAATTTGATATGGAAATCAAAGACAAAGCAAGCATTGATAATGTAGTGGCTGATCACCTATTTAGGCTTGAAAGGGTGTATTAAAAGTACATAGATATATCTAAAGTGGAAGAATTCCCAGATAGGAAGCTCTTTGTTATGAAGAGCAAAGATCCATGGTTTGCAAATATTACAAACTACTTGGTGAGTGGAGAGCTTCCAGAGGATTGAGATTATCAGGAGAAGAAGAAATTCTTCCACTCTTTGAGGTATTAAATATGGGATGATCCCATCTTGCTTAAGCAATATAGGGATGGTATTTTGGGGAAATGTGTGCCGAATTGTGAGTTTGAGAGCATATTATTACATTGTCATTCATTACCCATTGGGGGTCATAATGCTAGTTCTACTGTGGCTAAGGTTTTAGAATGAGGTTCCAATTGGCATGTGCTTTTAAGGACACATATAACTTTGTTCTTCATTGTGATGTGTGTCAATGTGTAGGTAATATTTCAAAAAGACATGAGATGCCTTTGACTGTTTTTTAAGAAATTGAGGTGTTCGATTTATGGGGCACTGATTTCATGGACCCATTTATTTCTTCAAATTCTAATTTATACATATTACTTGTTATGGACTATGTGTCTAAGTGGGTGGAAGAAATTTCAACCTGTACTAATGATGCCTAAGTTGTATATAGTTTTGTGAACTATCATGTTTTCTACAGGTTTGGGGTGCCCTGGTTGATCATTAGTGATGGTGGATATCATTTCACCAATAAGGAATTTGGGGCACTTTTGAGTAAGTATAGAGTATAACACATGGTATGTACTCCATACCACAACCAAACCCAAGGGCAAGTTGAGGTGTCTAATAGAGAGGTCAAGAAAAATCTTAGAAAAGACAGTCTCCACAAATAGGACTAATCGGAGCATGTTGCTTAATGATGCTTTGTGGGTGCATAGGATAGCCTATAAGACACCTATAGGAACCACTCCTTTTAGGTTGGTCTATGGGGGAGCTTTTCACTTACCCATAGAGTTAGAGAACAAAGCTAGATGGGTATTCCAAAATTGAACTACAATTTTGATGGAGTAGGAAAAAAGAGGATATTGGAATTAAATGAACTAGATGATCTTAGGTTTGATACCTATGAAAGCTCAAGGATCTACAAAGAAATAACCAAAAAGATCCATGATCTCCACATCCTACATAGAGTTTTCACTCCAGGATAGAAGGTTCTTCTATTCAATTCTAGGTTGAATTTACATCCAAGTAAGTTGAGGTCTAGATAGAGTGGACCTTTTGATGTAATTAAGGTTTTTCCCAATGGGGCGGTAAAAACAAGTAATGGGGCTGAGCCTTTCCTTGTCAATGGCCATCAGCTTAAACACTACTTTGGGGAGATGTGGTGAGGAAAGAGGAGGAGTTGAAGCTCATTGATCTTCACTAATGGTTTTATTAGGATCATTGAGCCTATGACATAAAATAAGGGAGCTTGTTGGGAGGCAACCCAACCATCATTTTCATTCTTTACATTCAGTTTTGTAGTTTCATAGTTTTTATTTTTTTTATTAGTTTTTATGTGAAAAAGGTATCATGATTGAATTTTTTGTGGTGTGCAGGTTGAGTACCAGTCGTTACTACAGACCTAAAAATTGGTAGTACCGATAGAGTCGTAGGGGAAAGGATTAAATTTGAATAAAGAACTCGATACTACCGACAGCCGAGTTGGTAGTACCGATGACATCACAAAGTGGTCGAGCAAAAATTCAAAGGAAAAGTGGTACTACTGACCTAGAAGTCAATAGCACTGAAATTTTGTAGAAAAGGGGCCGAGTAAACTAATAAGAACTCAGTACTACTGACCCAAAGTCGGTAGTAGTAATGGAAATGCACTCTCTAGTTTTAAAACACTGAGTTCCCACTCAGAAGCATCGTCAAATTTGAATGAGTTGGTAATACTGACTCAAAATTTGATACTAGTGACATCTGAAGACACAGAGTCCATGGGAGAGCCATCGATGATCGATAATTTTTTCATCTAATGGTCGATACCATCAATCTGTGACACAAGTCAGTACTACCGAAATTTCTTCGATACTACCAACATCCGGCGATCTGCTTCGATGACATCAGTAAATGGAGGCTGTTAGTATAACTGAGCCACACAGATTTTAGATGTAAAGTCAGTAGTATTGACTCTACCTCAGTACTACCACGTGACAGCAGGGCCGCGGCTGAAGATATATAAGGAGGGGTTGAGTTTCATTTTTCTATACACCTTCTTCACTCTTCCTTCAAGCAAGTGTGCATAAGCATCCTTGGGCACTCAGAGTCTACACCTAGTACTCTTTTTCTCAAACCCCTTCTTATATTAGAGATGGCGCCAAGGAGAGAAGCTTCTTCATTGGTGGGGAATCCTATATTGATTCCCAAACCAACCTGCATTGTCCACCCCAATGTTGACGTGAGGAAAATATATGAAGATCTATAGAAGAGGGAGATTCATGTGACACGGTACGGAGATCGTGTATTTCTCGACTCCATTGGCTTCACCAACAATCTCTTCCAAGTAGGCAAACACCAGGGGCTCAATGGAGATCAGTCATTCTTTGGTGATTGGCCCACAATCTTGAACATCGTCTGCAAGTTCCTAGCATCATTGGAGATATGTGTTCTCCCTGAGTGTGAGGAGGCATGGAGGGCAGGCCACGTCATCTTTCATATGTTCAACGTCAACTTTCAACTGATATTGTAATAGTTCAATGCCATCTATGGGTGGCTAATAGGGGAATAAGTTTGTGTCCCCACCAACTTTGACTTCAAGCATACATGGGACCTTTTGAAGGAGGTTCGAGAAGACTTCCATATCATCTGGCACACTCCACATAGAAATCAAGCACCCCTTTGTCTGCATCCTCCATCGCCTACTCACAAATATCATCTTCACCCATTCGAGTCAGGGTCAAGGGAAGACCCAACAGATTGACCTATACTTCCTCTATAAGATGTTGGAATTAGGAGGATAGAATTTGGACTTTGGTGCTTTCTTCCTCCAACATATAATGGGTGTGAGGAGACTGGTGCAATGGACTCCTCCTATCCACTTTGGAGGACTAATCACGCTAATAACATTACATCTTGATCTATCCAAATCCAAATCCTTGAAGGTAAGCTAGACCTGAAGCACTTCAAGAGATCCAACCTCCTCGACACACGTCATGGTATAGTGTATGCATGCTATAAAACCAGAATATACAAGGAGAGTGCATTCCCATATGCAATCTTCAACTTGCAGGGAATCCACCTCATGAGATGGCATGTAGATAGCTCTTTAGAGGAGGAAGAGGAAGAAGACAATGTTGAGGATGAGTAGGAGGATCAAGAGGAGGAGGAACTCACCATCCCCATCATGAGTAGGTAGGTTCCTTGCAAGCGATCGAGACCATATGGAGCCTCCAGTTCTTCTACCCCACCGCCTACACAGGAGGGTGATCCATACTCCATGGCGGGTATGTACGGGATGTTGCAGGAGATACATCAGGGAAAACAACAGCAGACGACGACCTTGGTGGGAATTTTGTGATGTCCAAGGATGGCTTTACCACAACCAACATGAAATATTTGAGAATGAGCAACTTCTCTTGGCTAACCAAGAGAACATGCACATGCTCCTACAACGGATGGAAGGCTACCAATAACTCTTCTTTGACCACTATTGGAACTAAGGATAATTTAGTGGTTATCCCCAACATCCACCAGTGCCACAATAGCCATAAAGTTTTTAAGGGACGTCCTATCTCTTTGATTCTACCATGCCACATCCTCCACCACCTCCCATGTGATCGGTACCCCTATTCCACCTCTTAAGTTAGAATTATGACTACGGCAATATAATCAAGTTCAAGCTTGAGGGGGGTAGTTGGAACAATATCTATACCTTAGTTTTTATTTTTCCTTTAGTCTTTCTTTGCTTCTTAGCATTATATTTTGCCAAGTTGTAGGATACACAATCTATCTAGTGTAAAAGTGGATCTTAATTCATGGTTCTTGTCAATGTCATGTTCTCTCATTTGTGTTGCAAAGCAAAATTATAAATGAAAAATTGGCTTAGTTGCAAACTTTCTTAAGTTATACCACCTAGAGGAAGTGTATGGGATAGTCATCTTAAGGACATTTGATATGAACAATCATCTTAATTATTCATGAAATGTGTATGAATTTGGGGTTTGAGCCAAAATTTATCAAACAATCAATGGAATCTTAAGTGGAAGTTTATGAAAGAAATCCTAAAGGTTACCTTGTACATAAGTCATTAGAGAGCGACATATCATATTTCATGAAAGGCATTCTCTTAATTATGTGATTCCGTCCATTTTCCACTCATTTTGACCCACCACCTTAGAATGATCAAGTAATCCAAATTATTTCCTCTTGTTTGCATTGCCTGACATGATGGGCTACATGATAGTTAGTTTTCTTTTATTGCATTAGTTACAAAAATAATGATATTTATGCATAAACAATCCTTGTGCATATCATTTAGTTGAATAACAATTACATGTAGATAGCATGCATTTTTCATCATTCATTTTCATATCATGTGGTTACATTGTTTTCCTCTGAAATAAGAGTGCAAGAATACACATCCATACCCTCTAAAAAAACAAATGAAATGAATTATGTATGCTAGTAAAGCCCAAGCATAACGTTCCATCATGCTAAAATAGCAGACCAATGAAAAAAAGTAAGAAAAAAAGGAATTCGTGATGTTTGAAATAAAGAAGGAGAAAGGATGCCCTAAACTCTTCAAAAAGATATGAAAACATTCACATGATGCATTCTTTTCTTTTCTTCATTTCTCATCAATTCAATGAGATCTTTGATACATGCATCATTCCACCCAATAATATTAGGCATTAGGATTCATTCATTTCTCATTTTCTTCACCATATAGGTTCATCATGTTTGATTTATGCATAAATAATTCAGATGTAACTTGTGATTCTTCATACCCTCCTATTTCATACCATCCATTGCTCTTATTCGTAGGTCACTTAAATGATTATCCTCCTTTTTTATTCTTATAAGGAGGATTGCTTGCAAATAGTTGGTAGTTAGGAAAGAGCAATGTAGAATAGGGAATCACATGATGCACCAAGCGAATGTCTGATTGATTATGATGTTAACTACTCTCTTTTAGTATTCCCTGATCTAAGGGTAGACAACTTTTATGGATATTTTTGGTTGATTAAGAGAAGTTGATTGTTCAGTGGTCAATGAAGGTTGGTTTGGGTCTTCCAGGTGGGGATGGTTGAGAAATGAAATGCATAGTTTATATCCTTTTGTTGACTTGTATGAAAGAGATCTGAGGGTGTGTTGCTCGAGGATGAACAACATTTAATATTAGGGGAGTTTGATGCAGTGGATATATGTCGTTCTCAAATGCTATTTTATATTGATTTTTGTGCACTATTTGTTTATTTTCATATTAATTTGTGCATGATTTATTCTCATTAGACTATGATACTTATTTGCATAAAATAAATGTAATTTAATGTTTCTGAATGATCTAATTTATTTCAAGAGCTTATGTTCAGATTTTGGTGAATTTTAGGTAATTTTACAAGAATCTACATAGCTCGGTACTACCGACTTTGGAGTCGGTGGTACTTACACTTGCCCATATATGAAAAGAAGAAAACAAGAATTCTCAATAGTACCGACTTTGGTAGTCGATACTACCAACAACATCATAGCATTTGATTCACAATTCATCAAGGAAACTGGTTACTATTGACTTGTAGCTGAATGGTACTA